>JAYMTF010000482.1:0-35368 GCA_036897485.1 Pelargonium nanum | reverse complement strand
AAAAAATATTGTAGAGTAGAATAGAACTTCCTTTACTTATTACTTAACTGCCTGAAATCCTAGCAAGGAGACTCCTGAGTTTAGCTATACTTTTTGCTCGGAATTCCTATGAATCAGGTGAGCCCTTAATAGCCAAAGGGATCTAAACTCAGCAAGATTTTTAATACTAGGAAAATCTAATCTTGAAATCGAGGTTTTTATTAGTTAGTGAGCTTTGTCTTGAGAATGAGACGCGAACCTAAAATATATTTGGGTATTGTAAAGTATAAGTGTATTGTACTTCTTCTTAGTTTCGTTATAGTTAAATCTAGTCTTATTATCTATATAAGTTTCCACAAGAGACAATGAGTTAAGGATTTTACCTCTTAATAAAAATTACATCATGAGACCAGATAGGATATTGATTCCTCTCAAAGGAAATTAACATAATATATTAAAATCTGTCCATACTAAACTCGGAACTAAAGCAAGGCATACCACAAAAGCTAGAGTTCTATACATATATGATAAATTGCTTTGATCACGAGCATTTTGAGATAAGTAAGAGGCATCCTTGTACTCTTATGAGGATCTGGTAACCTTATAAAAACTTGTTAAGAAATATTTGTCTTACTTAGTTCTGATTACTTTTTTGTTATACAATAGAGCTTGAGCTTCCATACAGTGATATAATCTTCCTTATCTTATTTATGTTTATTTAAGCGGTGCCTTTAACAACTGCGTACAGTATCTATTTGTAAAGGAGGATTTAGTTTAATTTTCCTACTCTATACTTTTAACAAATTCCTGGGGATTCAATCCCTTAATTTCCCTATTTTATGGGCCCGCCAGTTAACGGAGCTTTAAAACTAGTTTTAAATATAAAGAGAGTCCTTATGTTATATTTTTATTTAAACTTCAGAAAGTTCTTAGCTTCTAGTAGAATTTACCTTTTGCTATTAACACATAAATAAACTAGATTTTTATTTGTTTTAAGCTAAGTTAGCAGAGTTGAGACTCTTATTTTCTTACATTTCTTATAATTAGGCTTTTTCCTAGTTTATCATGAATTATTCGAGTTCTTTTTAAACAAGATGCGGGAAATAAATGGAATACTCATTTATTTAATGACTTCCCAAAGGAGCCCCATATTGAGTACTCATTATAAAAAACATCGTACCTGTCAGCTTACAAAACTAACAATGTAAACCTTGGTTAAGGTTTTTGGAAGGACTATACTACCCAGTTTTCCATAAACACACAAAAGAAAATATCGCTGTAATTTTTTTTGATACTTTGTCAACATTTTATTACTATAAAGGAAATCTAGAACTAAGGAGGCATAAGAATAGTATACGCAGCCTTTCCATTTTTGTGCAACGCTATGTTGTAAGTATACTATGTTAGATGATGACCCGTATTTTAAAAATAGTATTAGATTCAGAAATATACTAACTCCTAAATTTTTCCTTCTTCTATTTAATTACACATAAACTCTATATTTCTTTAAAAGCCAAGAAAAGTCCCTGAGACGTTTCACTAAGCTTCCTTGATCTAGAAATTTCAAGCACCCTTAGAATCTAAGGTTTAGTCATTCTAGATAAAAAGGTACAAACTTTCTGCCTTTCTTATATGAACCCAAGGAATTACCCACAAAAATACACGAGTTCTTACTATATTAAACTAGGATAAAGACATACTACAATTTCACGACTTCAAGAAAACGTTGAAAACTATTTAATCCTGTTATGGTATCCTTTTTGGCAAGTTATCTTACTTTATATCATTTTTATTATTAGATCCCTATGTATACTAGCCGGCCCTTCTAACTAAAAAAGATTCCACATGGCCTATAAAGGAGTGCATAATTCCTGATTAAACCCGTATATTTTTTTAGGATAGCTCACTGAAGTCAATATAGCCGGGGCTCCTCTAAGGTAAGAGAATGTTATCCAGTATTTGGGACTCCTTAATATATAAAAATTCTGATAGCTAGGGAATGCAAGGGACACGCTAGGTATAAATTCTATAGTTACTCCAAGCAAGCAAAGTTATCGGCTAGCTATATAACCATTAAATACTTTGGCTCATTCAAAAGACTTGGATCTATAATAAAGAAAACTAGAAATAAGTGAGATTTTGCCAGTACATAAATATATAGGGAGTCCCTTTTCTCGAGAATGTAAAGAAAGAGAGTCGGTATTTTATTGAACAAATCCAAGTCTTGCTATACATTTAGAGGGTTCTTATTCTGTGCAATCCTCAATACTAGGTGCACCCTTTCATGTATCCAAAAATTCCGAATTAGTAATGTAGTGTAATATTATCATGAAATCTTGATTCATAATGCTGGCTGCATAATTCTGGGATGTGCCAACTTTGACTAAGTAAGAATAAAGCTTTTTTTTTTTAGGAAGCTTTGTTAAGAATTAAGAACAATACTCTATGGTTAGAACTTATATCTACTTTGATAAGACCTCCTAAATCTCTAAAATACGAGCATTATAGTATAATATTCCAACCGGGGTTATATGTTCCCCCTGATGAAAGAGAAAACCCCAAGAATCTAACTTATAGTCTAGAATTATAAGAGTTCTTTTGGTTATCTGACCCCAATTAAAAGTAATTCCTCGGAAAGAAAAGACTAAGAATGAAGGCTTTCTTTTGCTGTGTCTTGTTTGAAGGTACCCTCTTGGGGAACTAAGTTACTTTCCTTTATTTAAATTTCATTAGCAAAAAAAGTATAACATCTATGGATATCCTACTTATTTCGAGAATATTATGTAGCTCTTTCTATAAAAGGTAAGAGCTTAGCTTATAGTATAGATAAAATCTTTAGTTTATTAATAGGTTTCCCGGCGCACCTGAAGTACCTAGAGATTGTCCTCATTTATAGTGTAGCATCATCCTTAGTTTTAATACATTAATAAGATAGCTCTACATAAATAAATTTAGTACTTGAAACCCTTTTTAGAAAAGAGCTAAACTACTTAACTTGAACCTATGATGGAGATTTGCGCCCAACTTAAACTACAAATATTTCAAAGAGAGATACCGCATTAAATTTTACTTACAAGTTTAGACAAAGGGTGTTACTAAAGTAATTTTGTATATTGGTTTTACTCATTAGTTCGAGTAAAAGGCTGGCGTAATTGCTCTAGTAGATAACTAAACTAATACTACCAAGAGTTAAGAGCGCTATTACGAGTTACTTAGAAGCCTATTGTTAAAAAAAGTAAAGCTTTTATAAACAAGGAAACATATCTTACTCAATAGCTAGAACCACTAAATGAAGTCCTTCCCCTATCCTATCTAAGATACAATATTTATATAAGTATTTACAAGGGTTCCATAGGACTCGATTACACAGAAGCAATCTTTTTTAGAATTCTTTAAAAGGTATCCCCTATCTATACGATGCTTTGGAAAGTTCCCTATTTCGATAAACCAACTAACCAATTGTTCTAAAAAACACAAGAGTGACTCTCGCTAGCTAACTGGAATTTATCTATAACTTGTTAAACCTGTAAAGTAAAAATTTTTGTATATCTAGGGGCACAAGCCTTGAATTCTGATTTAATAAAATGTGTACAATTGGCCTCAGTTATTTATATTACGGAAACTGTTTAAAAAAGGGTATCTCCTGAATTGATCCCATTAAAACCCTTGCCACAAGGACTCTTCTAATAGAAAAGCACTCTAGTAAATAAGGAGTATCCTTATTTGATAAGACAGCGTAACAAAGTCATTAGTACACAATACTAAAATAAAACAACACTAAACCCAGAGTTTTCTGTTAAGGTAAAACGGAAGGGACCCTCTTGTTACTAGCTAAAATAAATGAATCCATCGAAAATCAAATTAAGTGATAAGAATCCTTATTCTTGACGTTTATCTCAATTATTTTCTTCTAAACAAATATCTTTACCAGGACTTTAATACCTGTCAATTGTAGGATAATTATCTATGCCAAGGTTTCTCTTATAACAAATTACTTATTGAAAAAGTCTACTGATGCTAGGGGAATCAAATAGGTAGGAGAAGTTATACAATACAGCATCTAACTTATAAATAATAAAGAAGTTCAAAAGCTTTGCATTTGGTCTACATAAAACCTTTTAATAACTCTTTAAAAATCCGAAAAGGGACGCACTAAAACAAGTTGATTTTATTTTAAACACCCAGACGTCTGGAACCTGAGCAGCTTTTGTCTATATTTTTTTAATATGTTAGTATACCTTGACCATACTGTATCCTTCTCTATTTAGTGAGATTTTTCTTTTAGTTAAACCTCTTTTACTTAGTAAAGGCAATTCCTTTCTTTTTTATAGGTATTAGAAATAGAACTAAGAAGTAAGATTTAAGATTAGAGGAACCTACTTTTTTCAGTACCTGCGACTTAATTCAAAAAAGCTTGTTTGAAGCATAATCCAATGCTTTTTTATAGACAAGCTCTCTGAATGCAATACAGCTTTAAAAACCCCTTATATATTTTACTTTAGCTAAACAATTACATATTAAAGAATAAGAGATCTATACCTATCCCTAGTATCCCTTATTTATCAGGCCTGAGTCCAAAGAAGTTGCAAATTACTTCCTACCCTAGTTCTTGTTTTCAAAGGATTTTTTTAATAGGATACCCCTATGGTAAAAGTAGCTACCTTAACTCTTGTTATAGGTGTAGAGATTTTTCGGATCAAAGCGATAGAGTGTGATTAAATTCTTTTTATTCAAGCAGACGAGCTACTATCTAAAAAGTCAAGGAAATCGAAAATTTTCTATTTCAGATAGGGTTCTCCTTATACTTAGGGCAGGAATGCTTTGTTGTATAATTTGTTATGATAAGGACGTTTTTAGGACTGCTGAATATTAAAACATTAGTAAATTTATACTAGATCGTGCAAAATCTAGGGCGATAACCCGAGCATAACCTAAAGCAGCTCTGTTGTTGCTAATGTCCTGATGCCCCTTTTTCTCTAGTATCGTATAGGGACCTTTTTCCTAAATTTATCCTTATCTAATCATTCTTTTGAAGACCAAGTTACCAGACATTGTTTTGATGCAACCCCCGAGGTTTTCTTTTTTACAAGCTCCTATACGATCCGGATAGTATGTATTCTTATACTGGAGACATTTTAGGGTATAGTAACTCCTGACTTTATCCTAAACAAAAAGTAAAGTCAGGGGTACTCCTCGGTCTTCTTTGAAAATCTAAATCGGAGATATTTTCATTTAAAATATTTAAAAGGAACCTCTTTACATCAGTAAAGTTAACATATTACAATACAATATGAGTTTCTCAATGGTGGGGTTAAAGGCTTCAAACTTCTGCACGGTTTATTAATATCTGTTACCACTTTAGCCTACAGCAAAAAGAAAGCCATGAAAGTTGAATTTTTCTTAATATTAAGTACATCTCGTCTTAAAGATATCATTTTACCATTAGTAGATTTTCTTTCTAAGTAATTAGCTTTACTATCCCAGATATAGTAAGAGTAAAAAGCTATGAGAGATCCCTTATACTATAAGCAATTTGAGTTCTATTTATTTTATAGGAAAGACCCCAAAAAGGTTTATACTCCAGTGTAGTTGCTGGGACCCGATATGAGTCTTGCGTTCGTTTAAAAATAAACTTTAACTTTTAAAGGATCCGTCTTGTAAGAAAAGCGCCGCTTAGTTATTATTTATGAAAGGCCATAAAAATGCTCGTTCTCAAAAGGTCAAAGTACGTAATCTTGATCCTTTAATTTGGCTCATTTCGGGATCTGCTCTTAATTGCCTTTTTTCCTTCGGTTACACTATAGTTTGTTGACCTTGCGACTTAACTAGCTGAAGCGAAGATCTTCTTTCAATTCTATATCTTGAGGATCTTCTACTTGTTCTGAGGAATCGCTACAAGTAATGATTCTAGAGTACCCCAAAAGCGTATGGATTCCTATTGAGTGCAAGTATACTGTGAACCGTTTTTGTAGAGTTCGAAGGCGGCGATATTACTTAAGATAAAAGGGTGTTAACACCCATAGAAATGCCTACCTTTTTCCTAAGCATTCTTTTCTTTCGAAAAAATCTTGTTTTCTAGGGCAGCGCGAAAGTCGGGGAATCCTATTTTTAAGTTAAGGAGAAATATTTAAACCCAAGGTTTTCTTCTAGGTTTGGTGAGGACCAAAACACTATTCAAATCATAAAGAGTCTCGCTCTAGAAAATAGTTTATCATTTTATTACTACAATGTTGAAAAGGTCGGAGGGTTTTGCCCTCTATACTGTACTACAACTTTTTTCTATTAGGTAAGATACGGAGCTGAAGGTTTTTGAGTTTTCTCATAGAAAAAGAAGAACCCCAGAAGAAATCGGGGTCCTGGCTAAATTCTGAAACTTGTAATGACCCTATAAATTCTAATAGCTTTTGTATTGATGCGTTGAATAGATCATTTGGAAGTCTAAAAAATTTGTAGGAAGTGGTTTATTATATACAAAAAGGAGCTCCTTATATAACTAAAGTCTAACAGAAAGAGTACCAAGCTAAAACCCTTAATGCAGGAGGGCCCCTTAAAACAAAGAATTTATATTAATTTAGGCTTTTCTCTAACTATATTTGTTATTCCCTTTTATTATAATTTTATAATCGGGGTATTTATAATAAGAAAAACTCCTATACTTCGGTACTAAATTTTAGAGGTTTTTCATAGCTCATGATAATGTCTGTTGTTGTCAATTTAGTTTTTTAATAGGGGTGCCCCTTTTCCTAAGGCTTAAAGATAAAGATTTGAGAGTTTATAACGTAAGTTTTATTTCTAATGATTAAAAAGAGCTCGCTGAGTTGATACTCTTATTTTGCACCTTAGCCTTTACTTTAAGGGCTCCTATAGAATAAAAGCCAGCCAAATACTTTTGTTAACAGGGTAATAGGATAATAGGAATCTCGTTGTAAAGAATAGAGGAGGGTAATTTCGAAGTTGAACAAGGTCCTTGGTTAGCTATAGCAAGGAATTCCTAATAGGTGTGTGGGATACAGAGCCCTCATAATAAATAGGACTCAAAAATTATATATATAAGTTTAAGTACTGATTAAGAAAGTAAGTAAAGTAATTATGAGCTCCAGGCTATATCAAAGAGTTACCTGTTCCTCGGTTTCCTATGATAGAAGTATAAGGTAGTTTTCTTCCAGATCCAGTTCTAGTAAATGAAGTCCAGTGAAAGTTTTTTCCTTTTCTTGGCTATAAGGTATTCTTGTTCTATCTGTAATACTTCCTACAAAACTCTACGCTATGCTGCAGTCAGGTAAAACACTTACCCATATACTTTTAAGGTTCTGTCCTCTCTATATTGCTAGCTCCAAAGAAGTTTTTTTAGTACGCTGTCAGAAATTTCATTATACAAAAGGAGACCTCGGGGATGCTTGTAGAGCTCTTTATCACAAGGTTTTGTCAATATCTGGGCAGACTTCTATAAAGATGCTACGAGAAATTAGTGTCAGTACAGTATTTACTACCAAGTTTTAGTAGTAAGCGATAAGCTTATAGTCAATTAATTAAAAGTTTTTATGGAAACCCCTTCAAGGTCCTGTTTTAGATATCCCTAAAAGCTAGAATAACTAATATTTTATACGACTTTCAATGAAAGGATCTCTCCCTTGTATCAGGAAACTAAAAACTGAATACAACTCTAATAGCGGAAGTTAACATCTGAATATACCTTAAGCTTCTTTTAGGGGACCCAGCTACAGAAAGGTGTACTCAAGTCGAGAAAGTTGTTTTTGAGAATTCAAGCCACAATCTTCTACATTTGCCGGTTCTTTGTTTTATGATTGTTAAGTATCATCTCAGGAGCTACACATGTTTAACACCTAACCTTTTCAGTTATCACGGAGGGTCGGGATATTTTCAGGAGTTTCTGCTAAAGTATTTAATTATTTTTACTTTCAAGAAAAAAGAGTTTCATAATGAATGCTAAATCGCGGTTTAGTCTTAGATGTTTTACCTCCTCCTTTAGTTAGGAAGACCCCTGAATTATGTAAGATGGAAGGATCACTTAAGATGTATTTCTCCTTAACGAGGATACTGAAACCAGTCCCCCAGAGGTTATAATTGGGTTTTTGTATTATTTGCTAATACCTCTCTTTCCTGAAATAGGGCTTTATAAGCAAAGTTCAATAAATCGTTTACATAGGAATAATGTATATGGTAATAAGTTGTACATATTTGAAGGAATGGCTGAGTGGCTTAAAGCATTTGGTTTGATAAATCAATATATGAATCTCTTTTGTATCACGGGTTCCGATTTTATTAAATTCAATCAACTAGTATCATATGAATAAAGTTATGGTTATATTTATTCGCAGTAAATAGCTTAACTGCTGAAACTAGGATTCTTTTGAAGACAAGTTAAGGTTTTAGTAGTAAAAGCATGCCTCCATATTATGATTTAGTAAAGTGGAAAGCCGTACCTATACTATAATACTATATTAAAGATCCCGATCGATAAAAGAGAATTTATTCCTAACTAGACCTATTATGAGACTTCCTAATGGAGCTCTACAAGAACTCAAAAGAATGAGGGCCCCTGACTACAAGGGATTCCCCGTAACAAATAAGGGACAATTTACCCGTAGTTATTTTGTGTGAAGTAATACCTAGATGCAATACATCTATATGGTTATATCTAATTATACTTCTCTTAAACTTTAAAGTACTTACCTGAGAAGCCCTATTATAAAACGATTCGAATCTACAGGCTTATAACTTTTAAACCTGTGGTTTTACAAACTATAAGAATTTTAAAAATGTTTCTAATTTGAAACCAGTAAGTATTCCTACTCTCTATAAAAAAACCCGGAGAAAAGGGTTTCGTAAACAATAAATAATCAGAATCTATTTCTTTAAAAACTACTGACAACAGAAGAGTAAGCAACTTGTTGCTGTATTTTTGAATAGGAAATAAGGGCATACCTACTTAAAAAGGCCCTTGTTTGGGATTTACCTTGTCTAAGAAAAGTGAAGTAAAAAAGACTCTTAGTCCTAATGTATAAGGGAAATTGTTAAAGAACTTAATATGTAAGAAATTATAGTAATTTTAGCTATTTCTATAATTGATGAAAACTTTAATGTTCCCGGCTTTTTCAACCTCGACTTTCTTACTTCAGTTTACTAAAATATGGAGTATGGGGTTTATAATATAAGGAGAGCTGCTTCTAAAATACTTAATACCACTCATCATATATTAAAATCGCGAGGGCTGTCTAATTCTGGAATAAACTTACTTAGACTCAGGATCCTTGTAGCCCCAGTAATACCGAAAAGGACTATATGGTATATAGTATAACATATCCTATACTTAACTAACGGACTTATTTACCGTTTTTAATTTGTATGCATGTTTAATTTCTAAAAAAGGGGTCCCTTGCATTAGTTTTATATCCGTTTTATTATATAGGTGTTATTTGGATACCTATAATAATACCTCAAGTACAGCATAACAATAACAAAAAAAGATCTAATAAAGAGGTGTTACTAAGATTTTAGTTGAATACAGGATTCCGGGTTAGATACCTCAATTTTTTTTTAGTTTCGTTACTAGCACATCTGTTTTAGTAGTCCAATCCAGAGACGAGAAAGAGCTTTTTACAACTCTCCCGCATGATCTCTAAGAAGAAAGAAGAAAACACAATTGCGAAAATAAGGAAACTTAAACTGGGACTGCTTTTCATAGTATATATTGGAATCTTGGATATAGTGCCTCATGCTAGTTGTTTAACTTAAATGAAACCCGAAGCCTATCTATAATCCTTTAGATTATCCTATGTTGTGTGAGACTTAAATAATAAAAAAAAAACGAAATCACTTAGATAGAATGCTACGCTTTTTATCTCTAGTTAAGTTTGTGAGACTGTTGTTACAGTCAGGCTTAATCCAGTATTTCTCAAGCTCTTTATAGCTTTTCTACTGTCAAAAAAGTAAGCAAAACTTGTTGGGTCTTAAAATATTATTAGGGATAAAGCCTCCGTGACCAAATGAAATGCATGCAAAATGAAGTGGCGAGTTTCATTTTACACACTCAGTCATACCACCTAAACTCGATCCTCGGGCTTAGGCGAAGCTCTACATCCTTTTGTAGCTGAATAAGGGGAACACTAGGTTACTTACGAGAGCAAGATTTGCTTCATTCCCAGGAAACTGCAAAAGAAACCTAGGATTACTATGCCACGAATCCCAATAAGTATACGTATAAAATTACTAGACAAATCTCCTTTATAAATTTCAAGGGAGCTCCTCAAAATGAAGGATCCTAGTTACACGGGCAGGACTGCACTCCCAAACTTTGATTTGAGAGGAACTTCTTTAACCAATAGCTCCCGGTTTTCAAGACCAGAGCGCTTCTATTTGCTCAATAAAAATTAGAGCACCGAAACTCTTAAGCAAAGGTAAGCAACAAAAGCAACACTTAAGCTCTTAAGGAAGACTAATAGCCTTACTGGATCTCTTTTTCGATAATTCATAAGGACAAATACTCTAAAGGAATAGGTACCCCTTTATTCATACCTTTTATAGAGCTCTTATCTTCTGTCCAAGAAAGGGAATATAAAGGCTAGCTTAAGCACACTCTGTTCTAGTATAAAACCTATTTTTAGCAGATATATCTCTTTTTTTTTAGAAATAAGTCCTCCTTTTAGTACAAGGAAACCCGGTATTTCAAGTACTCTCTTCCCTAAATTATATAAACAAAAAAGAGACCCTTCTATTCACTCCATATACTAAGCAAAGTAAGGCCATTTAAACAACTATTTTTAGAATTCCCTACATATTTAATTTAGATAAAAAAATAAAGGAAAGTTTGTTTGATTAGTAGTAAAAAAGGGGAGTATATGCAAGCGGTAAAGCACTAGTTCTTAAAAGGGGCGTACAAAGGTTCAAATCTCTTATCGCTTAAGGAAACTTTGTATTAAATTGTATTTTAAATCCGGCAAATCCTTCAATGAATTAGAGTTCCCCTGTTAAAGGTTACTTCCGTAAAGTTAAGAAATAGAAAGGGCTTAATTACCTCGGATAGAAAAAAGTCTTAGCCTTCTCTTTGTTTATAAAATTCTCCATCAGTTGGTTTAGAGCGAGTAATATCTTCAGCCAAACACTTTACTTTTTTATAGAGTCAAGAGAAAGCTACTTAAGTCTAACAGTACAAGGAATTTTTATAAAGAAAGTATTTTAACTACTGAGTTTATAAATCTAAATTTATTTCCTACTGAACTGCAATTTAAGAAGCTGCTTTTTAGAATAAACCTTTGTTTTATTTAGGGAATTTCATTTTTATGCAAGTATAATTTAGAAAGTGTACAAAATATAGACTAACCAATAGGGATTTCTTTATGTCTCAATTAAACATAAGCTTATTTACTAACCGAGTTTACCAATCAAGAGATTAATAAAGGACCTACTTTGGGAACCCTGCCTTTTTATTTTCTATATTGTGAAAAGCTAAAACATAGCAGAATTGACCTCTTGAATTAAGGCTTTATTATGACTCCAGTTTCCCTCAGCTCCAAAGTTCAGTATAGGCTAAAAGCTGCTATACGTACTAGGTCAATGCATGAATCTCCTTTGACAGGCATTACTCAAAATTCTCTACCAAATTGGTATTTTTTATTAGTATACAACTGTTGCTAAACAAAAAGGATGGAGCTAAGTTCTCCGTTAGTAACAACTACAAGCAAGAACCTCATATTTTGTGATCTTACCTCATAAGGACGCTAGGAAGTAAGAAAAGGGTTTCTCCCTTTCAGACTGTATAAATTGCTAGAATAAACCGTATTTATTTGAACACCTAACCCTTATTGTTTAAAAATAAGGTGTCGGCTGGGTGTAGAAAAAAAGGTTATCCACAATTTAATTTGCTTAGCCCGTGTGCCTTGTGCAAAATATGCCTCTGCTTGGCTTTGTTGAAATGTTTTAATCTTTACCTAGTTATGGAATTTAGAGGAGTTTCTTGTATTAAATTTAGAGGTAATACTCTCATTCTCATATTATAGACCTAAAAAAAGAGACTCCTTGAATTGTTATTTCATCAAAGCATTTCCCTTAAGTGATAGATTTGTAACACAAAATAAATAATAGTATATCCTTATATAATGTTGCCGAGAATTAGATAACATAGTTATAAGAAGAACAGCTAATACTGAACCTGAAAAAGAAACTTGTTTAGGGGCACTTCCAAAAATGGAGATAGGAAAGGTTCTCATTTCAGAATATGTTTTTATTTCATAGTCAAAGGGGCCAGTCCTTCCTAAACTCTATCTACAAAATAGTATTCTTTCTATAAATAAACTTGTGCCCTTGCTGTAGCTTTTTTATAACTTAAACGAGCAGCATCAATTGTAAACTCTTTACAGTGCAGTAGGAACACCCTAGATCCTTGTTCAACAAGTAAGATTCGAACCCACGACAAGCAAGCTAAGGCTATACTACAGAAAGGCATTCTAATATTCGTAAATATAATACCTAGATACCGCCTGCATTTGGATGAAAAAAGCTAAAAAACTAAGAACAATAAGACCTCTTACTAGAAACCCTTTAATGGAGACTTTATTAAATTAATATCAGACGTACAGTTTCAATCTTGTTAGCTCTTTTAAAGACCCTTTTTTTCTATAATTTGGGGCTCCTAAGGTTTTAAACGTTTCTCTTTGAATTTAAGGAAGGGGTGTATACACCACACCCAAGATTACCTATGACTTTTAGTTACTGGCAACGATACACGGGTTAGCCCCTAAAATGGGAGCTTAGTTGTTATGAAGAGGGGCCTTGAAGCAGCACTATAGCAATTTGCATTGAAGCGAAGGGTGAAGAAGATTGGAAAGCTAAAACTGATATCCTAACTATTCCCAAAACTGGAACTACTTTACTTTTTCCAGAGTTAGATAGATAAAGCCCTTTTTAAAAACCTATAAATACAACAGCTAGTTTCAACTAGACAGAAGGAGGGTGTATATCTGTTAAGGATAAAAAGAGAAGCCTCTAATTGGATCCTTAAATTAAGTAACTTTTGAAAGTATCTTTTTACTTTACCCTATTTTCCATTTTTAAGTAGGACCCCGCTATTCCTGACTTAGGGTAAACTAAGAGCAATTCCCTACCATCATATTGTATACTTAGCTACACTACTTTATTTGAATTGGATTAGTTGTTGATCTTGAGTTCATTTATCTACTAGCAATCCTTCTTAAAAAGAATCGTGCATAACAACTTAGTAGGTGGGTTTTGGCGTTTTGCTATAATAGAAAAGGGAATGTCTACCTACATATATAGAAATACTCTTACCCACTAAAACATAAAGAACGTTAGCTTACTAAGAAAAAATCTTATGCTTGGGATAATTAGGTATAACACAAAAATCCTAATGCTAAGGCTGAGGGTTCAAGCCGTGCTAGACCCAGGAGAGACTCGTACGTTAGTAATAAAAATGAAGTTAAGATTTTCAATCAACGAAAATGAGAATGTGTATTAATTTGAATAGAAGATTCGTCTTTGAAAACCGGCTATAAACTAAGTAATTGGAGAGGATTCTTGCTTGTTTGTTATTTTCTAGTACTATTAGACAGAACCTATTAGAGTATTCCCGAGCCCCAGATAACGTACATTTTCTAACGATTAGTTCTAGATAGTTTAAGAGGCTATCTCTTACTCTTAGAGAATCTTAGAGATAGTATAGGGGATTCTCTCTTATATAGTATGGGAGTTGAAACCCTGTAGAAAAGATAAAAGCTCCAAGGAATTGGTTAACCAAGAGAAAAGGCTCTTCTACCCTAGCAATATAAAGATTCTGGAGATCTAGTCAAAGAAGGGGTCTCTATAAAGGTAATAGTTAGTACGATGCATACTTATTTTCAATCTCTTTTTGATGGTTAGATCAGAACTCTCTTTTTAGACATGCAAAGGTTCAAAACGCAAATCTCTTAAAATAAGTTAAAATGTAAGTATTTTTAAATATCCGTTTCCAACCCCAGTCTTGTAAGAAACTCCCCAAATTCTTTACTAGCTGGTAGTAGGATGAACTAATCTCCTGATTTTATATCATATCTTTAATTGTTTATCCCGAAAACACAAAGAACTTTATACGGATTTTTAGTGCTCTATAATCAGATTAACCACTTAATTTAGGAATCCTTTTCCAGGGCCTTGCCAATTTTGATAGAGAGAGTAGATTTTTTGTCAAAGGGTCATGCACTTAAACCCTTCCTATATATAATTAATACAGTTTTAGTTAGTACATAATGAGATACACGAAAGCCCTTAATTTAAATTATTGCTGAAAATCAAACGTCTATATTAAGATATAAGTTGCAATGTAGGACAATTAACCTAAGCCTTAAAATTCTTAGCTAAGCTAAAATAGGTTACGGTAAGTAAACAACAACAACTAAGAACTCTTGTTTTCTTGTTAAGACACTGTCTAGTATTTTGTTATCAAGCTTAAAACTCCATATGAAGAGGAACCCGCTATACTCCTTCTATAGTTTCGGGAAATACTCAAGCTAAGTCCGATTCGAACCCCAAGTATTTAATACCCATTTTTATATGTGTTGACTTAAAAATACAAAAAAGATATCATTATTCGATTGCAATCAATTTTGATGTATCATTGGGTAAAGTAGTTCTTTTGGATAGAACCCCCTAAGACTGAATAGTCTAGACTACATAACAAGAAGGGGTAAGACAATTAGTAAAAATTATTGTAGGTCAAATAATCTTTGAAAGGAAAGCTTGGGTCCATCCGCACTATAATAAGAGTAGAAAAGATCTAATAAAAACTCTATTTTATACTCGAGCTCCTCCTAGGGGCTTCTACTTGTGAAATTAGAGTTAGGGCTGATTTAAAATATAAAAGCGATACCCTTTTTTTAAGGAGGTCCGGGATAAAGCAATAACAAAGAAATGGCAGAGATTGTTGTTATATATTTGGTTTTAATATAGGGGATCTGAGGTAACTGTAGTAGTAACTATACTTCCCCCTTTTTTCTGGAACTGAGGGAGGGGTATATTGTGGGTTCCGTTATAAAAATGTTGTATCCTACCCCATACCTGTTTCTTCCCGATTTGAGTCTTATTTAAGGGTTCCGTGTACTATACTATAAATCAAAAGGGCATGTCTATTACTATACTTTTAGGATTTATTTTTAATAGTAAATAAACTACTAACTTGAATTTAATTTGTTTGATTAGTTTTAAAATAAAAATAACAAAGAGCAATTAAAATGAGGTTAGAACAAGGATTCAGAAACGCAAATGTTGTTGGTTCAAGTGCACTCACCTTCATCGCTAGGAATACTTATATCAGTTTTTGTAAATCCCTAAAAAAAAAAGCCGAGGACTTTCTTACTCTTATTGACTTCTAATACCTCGGCTTACCCGGAGAAGTATTGGCCTATGAATGTGGCTTTGATCCCTTTGGTGATGCAAGAAGTCGATTCGATATTAGTTTTTTATCTTGTTTCTATTTTATTCATTATCTTTGATAATGAGAAGGTTTACAATCTTTATTTGTTGTGAACATTCTAGCTTGCTGAAACTACTACTTCATCTGATAAGAGATTGGTGCATGTAGTATTACAGGTTCTATTGATATAGGATTTCCTTGCTATACATAGATAGCTCTAGGTATACTCACTATACTTCCTTAATTCCGCTTCAAACTAGTTATTTAAACTCTCAAACAACGCGTTTTTTGTTTCCCTTTTTAAGTAAGGTTAATATTTGAACCACTTACACAAAGGATCCCGTTGCTTTGTTCTAACCAGCAGCAGGTCCTACTTATTCTTAAATTTCTGGATCAAATAAAAGAATTATTACAACAGAGGTATACCTCATTGCTTTTAATAAGGGACTTGCTAGCGAAAAGTAAAGGTATGTAATGAGTTATTAATGCCCGTTTTTGCTTTTTTATAAGTCTAAAACCCATAGTTATGTTGTATGTTATCTCTTTTATAGGAATTCCCCTTATTTATAAATAAATGAATTAATCCTAAATAGTATACAAAGTTGGGTTTCGAAAAAATAATATTAATAGAAGAAAGCTTTAATTCGTAAATAAGTTGATTGTTCTAAAAAGGATAACCCGGGAAATGAGATTAAGCTCCTACTAATTCTAGCTAAGTGCATTTCCTAAAAGTAAGAGGTGAGGGGATTTTCCCATAACTTATAAATACAAAAAGCAAAGGAAGTATATCTATACTAATTAATAAAAGTTTTCCTCCATTAATAAATACATAATACTTTTAAAACCTATAGTAAAAAGCACTAACTAATAAATATTCTGAAAGACTGAAGTTTGTACAAGCGAGGGAAGCTCTCTTTTAGCAAAGAACAACTTGCACTTTCTGGTAAAGCAGTTTATAAAGTAACGTTTTTTCTAAATATAAATAAGAAAAGGAATTCCTCTATATAACTCTTTCAAACTAACTTGAACAAAGAGAAAGGCCCTATCAGCAATATAAAATAGAAGGTATAACTTGTCTTAATAAGTGCTACTTCTGTATTTTTAACCTTATTTCATACAAAAACTGAATCTTTTTTCTGGTATAATAGGTATTGTTAAAAAACCCCTTTATGGCAAGTATATCCAGTATAGCCCTTATAAGAGATTTCCTTACTTGTTTTTACGAGGTCAACTCCGTAATCTGTATTTCCTAATTGCTTGCTAATTCTAATTTAGAAAATGGTATCTATTTACTTTTTAACTAACTGGGATCCCCTTTTTAGTATTCGCTATAATTTAGTATAAACTTTTTTATAAAGAGCCCAAATTTCCTAAAAGTTCTCACAAAATAAAGATATTGCTAAACACAGAGTATTAGGTTAACTTACTAATATATCTTAATAGAAATCTTTAGTTGGAAAGCTTACTCTGAAATTCCTGTGGTTTTCTACTTAATAAGAATGTATAATTACTATGTCTAGCTAATTTATTAGAAATAAAGTTCCTTAACCCCGATTTCTATAGAAAGAGTATTGCTTACTTTAAATATTTATTAGAGACTACAATTTTCTTTAATAGTTTTTTAAATAGAGGGAAATTACTTCTAAAAAGAACCTTACAATAACCTGGATTTTTAATAAGATAAAACATGCCAAAAAAGTAACTTTAGGTAGAGTAAATTTAAGAATAACCCGCTTCTTTTTTAACCTTAAGCAAGTCATATATAAGTACTAATAAGAGAGGAATCCTTATTTTATAATAAGGGGTGAACCCAGAAATAGAAATCGCAAGGTCTTTACTCTCGGTTGTGGTGTGTAATCTCAAGAAATAAAAATTGAGTTGAAAAACGAAACTCGGGGGGTATACAGCGAGGATAAAAGAGTTCTAAACTACTATATTATTGAGCAAATTCTTAGAATCTCTTACTACTTCATAAGAGCTCCAATTTCCCCTTTTATTTTAAAGCAGTATAGCTACTATTCTAAAAAAGCTTTTAGTATTTGGCTCCTCCCCAATTCTTACTAATTTAGAATAATAAATTTTAGGAATCAGGATTGGTATTTATTAAAGAATACACATTCCCATTGCTGAAAATGAGCATAGGTTTCCGTGCACTATATCGAGAGTTGTGGTACCTTAAATATGGATTCTTCGTTTTGCAGTTTTACTCAAAGTTTTATCCCCTTTTTAGGGGCTTCCTACACAGAGAGACTTTTAATTGTTCTTATAAGGAAACTATAAAAATCTTGTATTTTCTATTTTAAAGATAGTAGGTGGGTGAGTTTTTCTATCTGAACTAGGTACTAGAAAGTTAAAAGAATAAAGAGTCTATTGAAATTCAGTATTTCCTTGTTTTGAATTTATATTTAATTACAATTTAAATAAGAGTTTAGTAAAAAGTATAAACTTTAGAAATAAAAAGTATGGACTATTACCTAAAGATACTCGAGTTTTGATAGGGGCTATAGCATTGAGTAAAGAAAGTTCCTCTTTTTATAAATGTAAGGGGATTCCGGGGGCCCTTGCCTAACATGAGCTTATATTTGAAGGGTCTTGTCGATTATATAAAGTATATAAGTGAAAGGTTTGTAAGGAGCACCCTTATGTGTGATTATCTCCTCTCCTTAGTTTTTAAATATTTCTTAAAAGAGGATTTGTGTATACTACAGTATTTTAGCATCACGGAAGATCATGAAAAAGCCTTGTTTTTGAATTCACTTGCTCTCAATCGAAATTCTATTTGAAGCACCTCCTTTGCTATAAAAACCCGAGTATACCTTTTTTAATCTTGGAGTGTTTCTTGGGTGTTCCTGTAAAAGTGTGAACAAATTTCTTAAGAATTTCTCCTATTTATTGTATTCAATTCCAGAAATAAAATAAACAAAAAGCTAATATCTGTTTTCCACATCTAGTTATTAGCTCTTAACTAATCTAAATAAGGGATGTTAGGCTGACTAGCGTCTTTATGAACGCTTTGCTTTTTAGTAGTTCAATATATTGTTTAGTTGCTTTCTTGTATTGTTTAAGTCTCTCTCCCGGAGTAGTGATAAGTTAACTAATAACCATCCTATTAAGACTAAGGGTTCTCATCATAATCTAAAGCTCAACTTATTGTTATTGAAAAGCTTAGTAGATAAAAGTTTTTATTTACAGGTTTCTATATATAGAAAGTTTTTTCTCTTTTTTATAAATAAACTTTTAGTCTACTCTCTCTACCAGTCCTGGTTATTCTTTAGGGTTATAAGATGTAAGGCTACTCGGCTTTTACCATGATTTATCTCTTAAAATATAGGATTAAAATACGTAGTAGTAAAAGTTGCATTTAGACTTGGCGTGGTATTCGCTTTCTTTTTCTGCGGAAAGGACTAAAACCTCCTCCTATAATTACAAATTACATGAAACGTGTGCTTTATTTAATCGAACGAAGGGCGCAGCTAACTATTTATAATTTTATTTGAATCCTTGATCCAAGTTTTTTGTTTCACGGAACTCCTAAGCTGTCTCCTCTTTGTGTAGCTCTCGCGGCGCTTATATAGCATGATGCATAAGTCTACTAAAAATCCTTTTAGTAAGTAACCAAGTTTCAGGTATCTTAGCTCCTGCT
Organism: Pelargonium nanum; assembly: GCA_036897485.1. Lineage (NCBI taxonomy): Eukaryota > Viridiplantae > Streptophyta > Magnoliopsida > Geraniales > Geraniaceae > Pelargonium > Pelargonium nanum. The sequence goes on along the minus strand of JAYMTF010000482.1, from coordinate 16,325 downwards.
TTTACTCGTATTTATCGTATGCCCCGGATATATCCGAAAATAAGATTTATAGCAAAGACAATATTGTAAGAACCTTATATATACCTAAGTTATAATAGCACTCAAAGGTAGTAAAAGCGAAATCAATGGAAAAAAACTCACTATACCGTCGTCATATAGGAGAACGTTTAATCTAATTAGGAATATTTTTTGTACTCAATCTAAGGTTTTACTTTTGTATTTTTATGGAGCTAATCAGGAATAACTCATTATCGAGAATCTTATTACCCTTACCCATTTCTAAATCTTTAATGACCGTATACTGCTTAAGATAAAGCTAAGATACATAAGCTATTTAGGGGTAAGGCATATAAGTAGAGCTATACTTATATAATGCTTAAACATAAAGAGATCCATTATCCGCTTTATAACTAGGGGTAGGGATCCCTTTAGCAGGGTTAGTAGAACCATACCATATAATTACGTTTCCTATCTAATTTTTTTGTTCGCCATTTACTATACTTTTATTACACGTCCCCCTGTTTCTAACGATTAGCTCTAACTGCAATAAAAAAGTTTATTATAGTGCAAACTAGTATTAAGTTCGATAAAATTAAAGCTTACCTTTTCCTTAACAAGAGATTTTGAAAGCATTATTATAAGTGTACTGACATCTTTTTTTACTTTAAAATCCTTATAATTTTATAATCCGGGCTTACTTTTCTATTCAGATCCGCTGGTAATATACTATACCCCAGGAACTCTTTAGTCTATAAAGGCCCTAAGAAGAATAAATAAGAAACTCACGAAGACTTTTAAGCAGGCTTTTTCTAGTGCATAGTTATTCTTATATTATGAATTCCCGTAAGGAGGTTCTTTCTTGTGTGTGTTAAAGTTTAACATTATAATAGATACTAAAATCCACGAATTCCAGCCGAGTTCTAAATAGAGTCTCTCTTTATTTCTACCAAAATAAGTAATTTATCTATTTCACTTTATAAGTATAGGATTCCCCTAACTTAAATTTGCGAAGTCTTTACTCATTTCTGAGGTTAAATTAAGAGGCAGGACTTTTTTTTATTAGTTTAGGCCTATTAAATGACAATTCTGCTGTTTACTTTTTATATAAGCGAAAAACACAAGGAAACATAGGACAAGGCCTAAATTAATTTGATTAAGACATACACAAACTACTTGTGTTGTGATGTTATACCGTGGGTTCTAATCGAGTTAGTATTAGTATGCGCCTTCTCTTTTATGTAATTTGATACAAAAAAATTTAATATAAGAAAACCTTCAGTAATTTAAAGAAATGTAGGAAAATCATACACATAACAGTCTGAAAGTTTAAGGGAATTTAGTAGCTTCCATTACTCTTGTTGCCTAAATAATCCTTTTTTAGTACTATATTTTAGGATCCCTACTTCAAAAAGGATTATAAAAGATAAGATAAGATAAGGCCAATAAAACCTGGGAGTTCTAAGGTATTAGTAGTTCTTGTTCTATTGTAGTGTAAAGAATCTTATAATATTAGTGAATTAAAAGGAGCTTGCTCAATAGAATCCCTCGCAAGCCGAGCTAATATAACTGTTACTCTTTAATAAACTATATTAGAATATTCTTCTAGTCGGGTCCTCTTTATCTCTTTAAAATATTACTCTTATTAGTGACTTAGGGACCTACCTACCAGGTTTTACAGGAATCGAACCCTTGTATTCGACATGACAAGATTCTGTCCTAACCGCTGAAAGGGACGTAAAAAAAGTTATCTACTTACTTATGTTTCTTATTATACCAACGAGTGATCAGATTTTTGCTTTCTAAGTGAGAAATCTAATTAAAACCTAGTCTTTCAAAAAGTGGGAAAATAGAAAGATTTAACTACCTTTTTAGGACAGATACACTTAATATTTTGGAGTCTCTCTCTTTCTTTGCAAGATACAATATAAAAGCTAGCCAAAAGCACTGAGAAAGACCAAGTTATAGAGTTATTTACTGAATTAAGATAAAATGAACCTAAGGATGTATACCACCAAGATTAATAAAAGTAGTATATAGGCAAATAAGGGGTTTATACTGGATATGCTAAAAACCCCTAGGGATGGAGATGCAGTTATCCAAAAATATAATAGGTATAGTACACTATTGTGTACAAGGAAAAATAAACATTACCCGCTTTCTTTACATGTATATCACACTTAGCTGGAATTTTTTAGTTAGAGGCAGAGATCCGTTCTGAATAAAATAACTAACTCATGGAAACCCGTGTCCATTAACTTTAAAAGCAACCTTCAGTCTTATTAAAAAAGTATTTATTATATAAAATTTTATCCAACTTACCTTTTTATTTTGTATCTATATTGTTTTATATGAGAAAAAAGAGAGACCTACTCTCTAAAAAGTCGCTTTTTTAGTCTGCCCCTTTTTCTTTCTCGTTGATATAAGAAAGAATAGGGAGTTCCTGTAAAACTAAGAATAAAAACTGGGTTCTTTTGGTACTATTAAAGGCTCCTCTTGAGTTGGCATATAGATGGGTTTTGTCTGGTATCAAGTGTCCTTTCATTCTCTAATTTTAGGCATTTAACAACAAGTAATAATAAGTTTAACCTTATATTAAACTAAGTAAGCCTATCCAATACTAAGTCCTGCATGCAACCGGGTCACACTTTCGATCTGTTTATCCCTATTCTTTGTATATTTCTAGCTAATTCATTAATATTCCTTTGGGGTAAGCTAATTTTAGGTAACTCTTGCTCAGTTTTAGTAGCCTAGCGGATGCTCTTTAGTTTTTAGCGCAGCGTAACTCAAGGAAAATCTTAGTGAATCCATTATGTCACTTTTACCAGTTAGGTTATGCGAATCTAGAGCTCTAAGTTTTGTAAATAAAAGATACTTTTTTTTACATAGCTCGGATTAGAGTATCGGATATTGGTATTTTGAAGGCGATCCAACTAAAAACGTAAAACTTGTTAATTGAGGTACACAGCTAGTTGTGGAATAAAAATGGCTAGTATATAATATTATAGAGCTTCTCTTTATAATATTCGGGTAAAAGTTTTGTCTAGGTAACTGTTCTAAAACGAATTACACGAATTCCTTATCAAAGAGATCTAAGCTAGTAACCAGATAGAGTTTTGTTTTAAAAACCTAACCGGATCCTTGCAGTACATAGGGCGCTTTTCTTAGCTAAAACTCTTACAATATTAAGGGCATGCCTTGGTATTGTCGTGATTAGCCACTTCTAATAAAGTAGCACTCCATTTAAGGTAAAAAATAGGTTTAATTCCAAACAGGTTAAGAAAAATTTTTCTAGTATGTAATAATGAAGGGTAGTCATGTAAAATGTGGGATAGAGGACCTCTAGTATTTTCTATTTTAAGTTTTCGGTTTTCTTTCTTGTAAGCCAAAAAAGGACTCTGTATTCATTTGCTTGCTTTTTGTTAATGTGGATATTTTAAAGGGGATATTAAGAGTGAATAGAAAGACATCTCTTTCAAAAGTAGAAGTAATTACTTTTTAACAATACAAGATCCTTACTTTAGTAAAAGCGGATTGCTCAAATCTCATAAATGAATTTTAATCTATAATTTACTAGTGTTAAAGCAAGGCAAACTTGTTTGTGTTCCTTTTTGTTACAAGAATCCTTGTTTCACAGGGAAGGGCCTATAATTTGTTTAATAAATAATAGATAGAATCTTTTCATAATAATATAGTTAAAAGAGTGCAGGTTTATCTCAATACTATATACCCACAAAGCTAAAAAAAGAGATTTCCTTAGCTAGCCGAGTTCAAGAGTTAGAAACTTGGTTATATAAAAAGAATACCTGGGGTCTTATAAATATCAGCGCTACGAGGCCTATCAACAAAAAAATGATATATCATAATCGAGTCAATGCTTTAGTTACTTTTTAGTTATTGTCTCCGTGCACGAAACCGAGACTTTCCACGAAACTTGTATCTTTTTCGATTACGTAAGAGTACAAATGGTTAAGCTTAGACACGGGGATTTGAGGGTATCCTGATATTCTGATAGAAAAAAGTCCAAGATTCTTGACAAAAGGAAAATGACTACTAAATACCTTTGTTTATTTTTTATAAACTTAGTATACTTTAAGATCTCGCGCAAACCCTACATAAGTTTCAAGTCTTCAGTATAATAGAATACCTTGAGTTTATAGAGTGCCCTATATAACAAACAGCCCTCTGCTACTGCTTATATCTCTTTACGTAACCACTAAGATAAGATTCGGGAAAAAGGAGAGGTAGCATAAGAGCTTCACCAAGTATATAATTAAAAAGTATCCTAAGGAGCTTAAATCGGGAATAAAAGAATCTAGTATGTATTGGGAACTAGTAGTTTTACTTATAATAAGTAAATAAAGGATTCTATTAATAAATAGAAACTAAACGCTTAAGGCTTTCTACTACTGAAAAGGGCTAACCTAACTTATTATGAAATTTTATTAACTTTGTTACACAAGCTTTATTTACAAAGTCTTAGGGTTAAGCTCCTGTTCTCAATTCAGTTTTTACGAAATGGAGATACATGCAAAGGTTAGGAAATCCTTGTATTCTTATCCCAAACGCGCTGCGCCTCACACAACAGGTAATAAGGAGTTTTCCTTGTAAAAAGCAATACCTACCCCGAGCTTTAAATGTCTTTTATGCTATTTTACCAATTTTAATTACGATATTAAAGATTCGGTGTTTCATCTCAAAATTAGTATTCCAATTCCCCAGAAAGAGAAACAAAATTAAAAGTAAAGATTTATTTAGCTACCCTAAAAGATTAAATACTGTGAAGTCCTACTCCGAAAAAGGTATTGATAACCAGAATTATGAAATTCTGAGTAGAATTAAAACACTATTTCGAGCGGGAACTCCGTCTACTGTTAGTTAATCTTATGATTTCCAAGCAACTAGCAATAAGAAGGGCACAGAATACTACAAAAAGACTAATTATGAGTTTTCAGTACACACTTTGAATCTTTATTTTATTAGGTAAAAATCCGAGAAAAACGGATTATAAAGAAGTAAAGAGTATAAACTATTACCTAAATGTCCTAGTATCATATATATAAATGAATAGTATAAGGTAAAGCCTATATCCGTATAATAGAATCGGGTGCCATTATAATGACTTCAATTATATCACTCTGACTGAATTAAGCAATATCTGTTTAGTATAAGGAGTCTACAACAAAAAAGTATTTCACGAAGCTTATAATACGGGATTCCAAATAGAGTAGCGGCAGTGCCTCTTTAAGAGCGCATTCGACAGACGATCCATTTGCCGGCGAGCGACTGAAAAGAAAAAACGAAGCAATTGAATCCAAACCTACTACGGAAATTTATACAAAAACCTTTGCTATCTTTTGACACTTCCCCAAAAAACTAACTAATAAAATTAGTAAGCAGGGTGCTTACCAGTCTGTGATATGGAAATCTGTTTATAGGAGTCAAGTCTAGCCTTATCTATATTTGTTAAATTTTAACACTGCCAAATCCCTTCAAAAGGAAAAATAAGAACCCAAATAAATCTGAAAACAGAACCTTAAATTACTTAGTAAATGCGAGTAGGGTTTGGTGCGTAAAAGTTTATTAGATGAACTCCTACTATTACTATAGTAATATTACTATAATAGTGAAAATATATACTCTGTGATTTTTTTTTTCATGCAGTCTTAGTAGTATAGCACACCAACCAAGGATAGAATGCCGTTGGTTCAATTCAAATCGAGCAATCCGTTTTATGGCTTCCTAAGTTTTTATGAAAAGAATTTTTGCTACCTTAATTCCTCTGTTAATGCTCTAGTATTGTATAAAAGGTTATCCGAATTTATTTAACTCTGCCATAGAAATGGAATTAAAATTAATATTTTACTAGTACTGAGAAGAGCTCAAATAGAGTCTAATCCAATACAAAAAAAGTAAGTTTTAGGCTCTTATTTAATTTGAAAGGTTAGGGTTACTCAACTTCGAGGTTATATTAGGATAATAATTCTCAAGGGATTGCGCTAAATCTCAGCCATAATGTTACCCTGATACTGATGTGAAAGGTCAAAATTACTTAGTTTAAGAAAGTAGAGGTTTTTCTAAAGGGGATCTCATATCCCACAGATAAGCCCTTAATTTAAAGGAATATTTTTAGAAGATAACAGGTATTAGACAGTTTGTGAAAAAGGTACCATTTCCGTTTTTGAATATTTCGGTCATCCTTTTTAAGTCGAAAACCCAAGTACTAATTATCTTTCTGAGAAAACTTAATAAACGTGACATTAGTGCTGAGTAGTAATGAACGAGATATGGATTGCAGCAAAAAACTCACAGCATTTTTGTAGGGATTTAAAGTTAACTAATTATTAAATAAAAGACATAGATAATATTTAGAAGTCATATTTATTAAGGATTCGCATTTATTGGGGAATTGTTTGGGTCAAAGTGAAACCAAACTCTTAACTTAAGAGCGTATTTCGGCTTATTATAAAGTTTTAAATCTTTTTCTTTGCATATTACTTGTGACTTCGCCATCTACTAAGTAGAAGAGCTCTATACTTACTAATTTTCTATAAAAATTTAAGCTCATCAGCATATTAAGACTTGGTTAGAACATTAGTTAATACAGGATTCAATTGCGCCTATAAACTATTCTTAGAGATATGAAGAAACTTACACACTATCCACCTAAGGATGGAAAAGCCCCCCTTTTACATTAACTTGGGGTAATCCATCAAAAACTAAACTCGTACTGACTTTATACTAGCTTTTTAACTCTTGAAATTAAAAGTTTTCCCCTAGGCTTCCTATCTAATTTAGCAGATTTCTATTGCTCTTACCTTCCGATGACCTATTCTGAGAACAATGCGAATACCTTGTTTAGACCTTAGTTTAGATTTGTAAATTTGCTAGTTAGTATGTAAAAAAAGCTCTTGGCATTACTGGCCGCGGAGACAACTAAACTTTCCTATATCAGTAAATAACTAAGCTCCTTATTTACTGCTTTTTGTATGAATCCGGTAAAAGGTCAGATAAAGTTTCCCCCTTTTAGTCTTAAAGTAGATAGGACTCTTATAACTGGGTGTAACTAGAAGGGGATTGCATTCCATTTAAGAAGGGTGCTCTATGGAAATAAAACAGCTTAATTGGTTAGAGCATTCCCTTTTTTTGGAGTATATAAAAGTAGCCCGGGTTCTAATCCCACCTAGGTGTAAGCCGACTACAAGAAAATCTAAGCAACTCTCCTAACTCTGTAAACAATAGAATAGTAGCAACTCTGTTTTTGCTAGACTAAAGAATACAAATTTTGTTTTGACGACGGAGAGACTATTATATTAGAAAATCACTATATCGTAATGAAATGTAATGCTGTAAGAATTTATATACTCTAAATCCTAGACAAAACTTCAACCCATATTTGTAAAACTAAAGGATAAAGATCCCTTGTTTTATCGAAAATTTATTAATTCCATAACACAAAGACAGGAAATAATTAAGAACCTAATATGAATAATAGGTCTCATGTAGTTACTTTTTCTTTCTCAAGAAATTCATTCATAACTGCTAATTATGTGCGGCCCAAATCTCATATAAAGGCATAATTATATACAAGCTGCTATACACTATCTCCGTCAAACCTATAAGTTTAGAGAAGTACATGGTTAATAACCAGATACAAGGTCTCCCTATTTAGTAATTACAGTCGTAGAATGCTCCTGACTTGTAAATAGTAGGTTTTGTGATAGTCTAGTGGCAGCTGTCATAATCAAATGGGTAGTAACTCGACTTCTTTTAGACAGAAACTTTAATGTTGCTTTATTTACACTTACTGATAATACCATAAAAAAGCTTAAAAAGCCTGCCCTATTCAAAACAACAAGAATATATCTATAAAAGAGGGATTCCTTTCACATTCAGTTAATTATATATATATATTTTGTTATTAACTAACCTGACGGACTTAGTCTACTACTGGGGTTATCAACAAAGCAGTAATACAAAAACAAAGAAGCTTTTTAATTGAGTGAATAAATTCTGAGTCAATATTGATTTGGTAGTAAGGAATTCTGTGAACTAACTTTTATCCAAGTATAAACTTTAAAAACCAGTAGAGTCAGGGAACACTAGTATAAAAAGAATGCTTACGAAGGGCACTATTTGAATAAAGGAAAACGAAATAGCTAACAGCTAACAGTTAGATGATGCCGGAAATAATATATATAAGGAATTCCTTGTTGAATATGATAGAAGTGGTTAGGTACCTTTTTTTATTAACACTTATAAAAGCCCTATTTGCCCCAGGAAGTAGGGGAAGAGCTCTCTTGTATATTGTATTTTTCTTGTATTATATGACCGCTTAATAACAGTTGGATAGTCCTTTTATAACCGCCGGCAGAGTTTATCTTCTCTTTCCAATAGAATCACATTATCTCCTGAAATAATGAATGGGGGTCCTAATTCTTAAATTCCTCAAACAATCTTGTTTATTTATAGGATCTTGGGCTATATTTAGGTTTGCATTTACTCGTATAAAACAAAAACTTTATTTATATACATGACCTCTTTTATCTGCTTTAGATAAATCCTTTGGATTCCTAGGTATTCTTACTAAAAAAATATTGATACAAAGAAATTACAATTATCTTTATTAAAGTTCTCACTTTTTTATATTTGTTTACACCAAGTAATTAAGGTACCCTCCTTAAATAAAGTACAAGTTTCCAAGAGGGACCTAAGGCTAAAAAGGAACCCCAACGAGAATGAAGAGAACGCAGCTTTTTTTCCTAAAATTACAAGCATAACACGGACCCAGTTAACCAGTATCTTATATCCTACTACTTTTCGGGCACTTTTAAGAACAAAATGGAAAACTTTATATCAATAAAATTGAATAAACAACTATATCTTGTCACCAATAAAATCTTTCCTGAAACAAGTCTTAGTATTTATGTCTGATTAGCTAGTTTCTTGCTTTTGTCTTACTGATTATGGAGGATCCAAGCTACACCCCCCTCTTCTCTTTGTTCAGAGCTCTCACTATCTTCCTCAAAATCCCTTAATCTTTCTTAGGAGTACTAAGATTTAGTCCCCTCCTCTACCTTATATTTAGATTTACTGCTGTTATGTCCTCTTTTAGATTCACTAAATTTCTAAGAAAAGGATTTATAATAATAGGGTTTTTAAAAAAAAGTGAGCTCTTTTTACAAGGTATAACAGGGATTCCTTAGACTTTTCAATTACGTATAGACATTTTATTTAGCGGACACTCGTAAAGAGAGGCTTTCATTTACTTGACTTTCTAGTTAACAAAGTGTAGGTCTAGGCGCCCAAAGTCGGAATAGGGAGTCTCTTTCAGCAATTTTGGGATAATAGGATACCAAAAGGAGTCCTTTAAGTCAAAACTCTTTCCTCAAAATAAATAGATAACTGGATAGCTCAAATATTCAGGATATACTCGTAAGAAAAATGCTAGCGGTCTTTGATTCAGCTCTTTCTTTAAGTAAAGTTCAGCAGTTTCAGCATAAAGATTTTTATGATTGGGGTTCCTCTTTAGCAGGGGCCTGTAGACCCCATTCTTTAGAACTCCTTGCTTAAATTATTATCAATCGGGAATACTTTATGATTCGTTTTATTTCATTTTAGTTATTATTTAGAAATAAGTATCGAAAAAGCATACCTTCATTTGGTGACTTAGTCCCATTACTTGTTAAATTCCCGTTACTAACAAACAAGCTAGAAACCCTTAATTCCTGAATGGGATAATTAAAAATTTCTAGTATTGGAGTACTTTTAGGATTTTGATATGATGAATCTGGGGGATATAGTACAGCACTAGTCGATACAAAAACCCTTATAAAGTTTAAAGAGAACATAACCCTCAGATAATAGCGTAAGAACGAATCTAAAAAGTTCCTATACACCTAGGAGTTTCCAGGGATAGAGCCTTAATTAGTAAGGGATTCTCCCTTTTTTTACTGAATAAGAGCTCCTATTCATAGGCTAAACTGTGTAGAAATAATTATGGGGGAGAAACTCCTCTATCCTACTCTATCCTATATGTACGTAATAGTACCGCATTCAGAATCCTTAAAATAACACCTGCGAATACTTCGAATGCGACTAGTCTTTTAAATTGTTAATTACTGATATGAATATATGAATGACAATAGTGTTAGCACATAATAGCTGTAGACTTCAGTTGTCTACTACTAAAGTAAAATTGTTCAGTATAAATTCAGCAATTCTTATTTCTTATAGCAGAGCTACTTATAATCCAAAAGAAAATGATACGTACTTTACTTCGAGGAATTTGCAGTAGTGAATTAAGTGTCGATTATAGTATAGAAGGGATAGCAGTAAGCAGGAGTTCTTCTGTGAGAAAGCCTTTACTGCTAGTTTATTGGTATTATCGAAAGGATTCGTTTAGAAAACAATTCAACTTGGTGACTAAAAAAGCATCACAAAGGAAATCCATGTAGTATAGTACAAAGAATTACTAGGATCTCCAAGATTTAGATGAAGAGTAAAAATTACAATGGTAAAATTCATATCAAATTTTTGAGAAGTGGCGAACTATACAAGAAGTATTATATATACCAGTATTTGAATCTACGAGATTTCTTAATTAATTTACGTTTTTTCACTGAAGAAGTAGGAACGATATAGATGGTATACACACAACAAACATGAATTCGTTGTTAACCGGCAAGAGCCTATTTTTAATTTTTTTAGTGAACTATCACTCTATAATAGAATATTAATATAATTCTAACAATTAGTAATACCTAGGATCCCGTACGAATGAGATCTAAATTTCACATAATATTTTTTAAATCTATGGATTCCCTTTTATGTAAACTTCGAGTTATAATAATTTATATAAGTACTGAGGACATATTATAGTTTTACCTTTTATTACGCGAAAGAGCTGAGCTTATTAGAGGGTAAACCTACCCATAACACCTCCATATCCTACAAGTATATATATCAAAGTCTTTTCACTTAGCATAGTAGATAACCAATATTGTAATGACCTATAGGCTTATAAAACGGGTTATTAAGTTAAGATAGGCTTAGTTGAGTAGAGCAAGGGCAAATAAAATACTGGAGTCAGCGGTTCGAATCACACCACTCTTATCCAATCCAAACGAGGAGACGAAATGAAGAATAAGCAAAACAGGTTACATAAAAGAAAAAGATACTCCTGTTTAAACTATTTAAAATGTGTCAGCGTAAGGAAAGTAGCGAAACACCCAGGTCATTTATCTCTTTATAATTATAAGCTAGGCTTGAAGATAAGCTTTAATGAGATTGTTATCTTTTGTTGTTATTCAACATCTATATTTTAATTTTACTCGGATAACAAAGAATCAAAAAAAGTAGCCAGTTGTCAAATAATGTCAAGGGACTAAAACTTTATAAATATGCGGGACTTGAAACTAACTAAGCGAAATGCCACTAAATTTTTTAAGAATGCAGTCTTGTTTTTCTAGGAGCCGTCCTATTACAAGTTTATTTATTCGGATCCCCAATTAAGGGCAGCTTTCTATTCGTGTCATATCATTTACGAGATCCGTATTTTACTATAGTAATATTAGCTAATATTTTTGTAGACCCCTTACTAAGTAGAAAGGAAAGAGGTTGTTGTATTGTAAACTTAATTTACAACACACTGATACTCTATTTTTATATTTTAAATATATACAAAAACCTTCATCTAAGTTATTTAAATAATATTATTATTAAACTTTGGTAGTCATAACCCGTATTCTCAAACTACTGAGTAAAGATCCCTCTAGTATTTAGAGACAAAAGATACCCTTTATTAGAGCTCTCCTAGTAGATATACTTTTAATTTAATCGATAAACTAAAATTTATATAGAGAATCCTAGACTACTTAGACTAATCTATTCCTTTATTTCGCAAGGTTAATACCTTTATTAAGTAGGAGGAATTCTTAGTAAAAAGCATAATACCTGTGCGGCTGTCCCTGATTGATAAGGTGTACTTCTCTAAAAGGGGTTAGTATCTAAGCTTGCCTTTATATCGCTTACATATAGCATATAGAATATTATAGCTATCTTTTTTCTAACTAAAAAAGGGTTCTCCCACAGAAATACACAAATAAAATAAAATAAAAACCGAAAGCCTTTCCCCTGAATATCTAACCAAGTAAGAACTCACTATATTTATTTATTTATATGATGGTCAGAAAAGAGTAAAGATAGAGCTAGTTTACAGTCAGTGATTTCGGATCACTAAGAATGTTCTTGAGCTCAAAGTAGCTAAAGTTATAAACTCTCTCGAGAATACCAGCATATAAATCAACATCAAAAACTTTTTATTATACCCCCCAAAAGTACAGAATTCAAGAATACTGAATCAAAGCAGATTTCTTTATTTCCTTTTTTAGATAACTAACTACAAGAAGCCCCTTTGTTACTCTTTGTACCTACCTTCAAAAGATTCACTTAGTATTGATTGTTAGTCAAATGTACGCTCCCCACTTTTTAGCAGCCATTAAGCCCCAGCTTTTTTATATAAACCTATGTCTACTCATTGGCGATTCTTTCTAAGCTACCCCCTCTTCGGTAACTTTACCTTATACTCATGGTTAAGAAAAGACAACTTATATGCAATAGTCGTCAAAGTCTTGGAGTGATCCTGCCCCATAAGAAAAATAAACAATAGAAATATCCCAAGGATAGCAAGGTCCATAAGTTTCGTCATTATAAGTGGAATGACAGGAATACCTTTAATTAGACAAACCAATCCAGAAAAATAGAGTAACTCTGTAAATTTAAGTAAGGTTTTAATCCTGTTTTTTATGGGACTAGTCTAATTTTTCGTATTCTGAGCCAAAAGAAAGGATTCTCATTTGTATCTTCGGAGTTGGTATCTTGGATTCGTACGTTGCAAAACCCAAGAATAGGGTTACGATATATTATTTGAAACCCATAAGAGTAAGATTTACTCCTTATCCTTTAGTTTTTCTTTCTGGATTCCTATTAGTATACCCAAAGCGGACTCTTCTTAAGTTCTCAATAGTAGTTGATAAAAGATTCAATATAATATTTGCAAACCTTGCTCGGAAGTTTGGATATCCCAAGAACTTATTTGCTGCGGGATTGTCATAACCCTAACATGATATATACAAAACAGACTAGTTTTCTTAAAGTTAAGTCAAATTCTCATATCCTTCTTTTACCTAGAATCTTTTTAGTAATCTAACAGGGGTATGTATGGCTTCGCTTTATATATAACTAAAACAACTGATAGGCGTTTACTGCTCACAGATCTAAAGCCTCTTGTTGAATGAAGAATTATACAAAGTAACACTTAAAGTTCGTAATTATGCCTAGATAAGTTAGGATAAGTTAGCTTTAAGCAGTTCCATGTAATTTAACTTCGAAATAGTGTATTTACTTGAAATAGAACTTGTTTTAGCTTACAAGAATATAAGGGAGTAAAATACTAATGAAGTTATAGTTATAGCGTATTTATAGAGTTGATTAATGTACTTGTTACCTGAGAAAGGGACTCTCTCGTTTTCTAATTGAAAGGCAAAAATATAACATAACCTTAAGAGCAAGGTAGCAGCCCTTAAAAAAATAAGGAAAATGCATTAAGTATTAAATTAAAGAAGGGGTAGCGGTACGAGGCAAGCTTTTAAAGTTAAAGTGGTCTGACTTGGAAACAAAACTTTAACTTAGTAGTTTATAGGTGCTTTAGCGGATAACCTTGAAGGTATAAAAAGGTATAAAAGTTTCTAAATTCTGGATAAAAATTCTTCTTTTAATTTTAAGGGAATACACTTATCCTGTAGTATATAGGAGCTTCTTATTCAGTAATAAAAAGCAAGCAATAGGGAGGCCTTTTCTTCTTCGTTAGGTACTTTTTTGTTATTAGCTTAACTAGACAAGGATTTTCCTAAGTATATGTAAGAAATGGAAATCAAATAGAACTAAGTATAGGTTTTACAAGCAAGGCAGTTTTAGAAAGTGAATAATGAGAAACATATACGAAATATAAACTCTAAAGGGAACTTAAAAGTACCCTGTAGATAAATGAAAGATTAGGTAGTATTAGCCTTTTTATATTTAATCCGTATTCGTTATCCTTGCTAAGCCCAAAAGGGACCTCCTTACTCTTAGTTTAGTAATAAGCTACTTTATACCCTTTTACATAGAGCTGAACTTGGCAATATTAGGAATTGTAAAAAACTCTTTTTGTGCTATCCAACATATTAAGGAGTTGTGCTCTAACCTGACACTAAAACGAAGTCCCAATTCTTGTAAAGAGGTAGAATTTAAGAGTCCTGTTGTTATTAAAATACAAACTTGAATATAATATTTCTTGCAATATTTAGGGCTAAATACTTGGGTTTAAATAAGATGAGCTCAGAGATAAGGGGAGTTTTTAGTGCTTACTCTATCTTTTTGTTTACTTCCTGTCTCTGTATGAGTCGGGATTGCTGAAAGCCTTGACTCCAAGTATCCTGACTTATTAAACGAGTATTTCTTATTTGACCATATGTTATGATGTTATGAATTCTTTTATTCCATTTTAGTATACCTAGAATCCATGTATTCTTTGGTAACCCGAATTTAACTAAACAAAGTGCTTATGTTATACAAGGGACATTGCTTCTTCACTGTTTATACTCCTTATTATTGCTTGGATTAAAAACCAAATTTAAGACTTGTTATGTATGCTGCACCAGTTAACTCTATTTCTTTTCTAGATGATGTAGGAGTTTAAGAAGAGTCTCAGATGTAACTCAGTTAATTTTATAAATCCCCAGTATTTGTATTACGTGAATCTTAATACTTTTCTTGCTAAGCTGACACTTGAACAAACTGAATTTTTAATTATTGCTCAGTGCTACTAGGCTACTGCTAGTTGATTAGAGAATCCTCGGCACAATTCAACAAGATATAGATATTTTCTATTTAAGCGATTTCCATTTCATATTTGATTACGTTCTTACTAGCATACCCCATTAAAGGAGTTCTTCGTGGATCCTAAGCTAGGGTCAGGGTAATAGGGGCTACAAACGGTTTACTAAGAAAATTATGACTTACTAGCACAAAAAGGGTAATTTAAGAGATGTGACTACACCCAGTATTCTTATTATAACAGGATTGGTATTAGTTATTCCTTATTATAAAAAGCAGTTTTATACCACTCGGCTTTAAAAAAAAGAATGAGATCTCAGCTTACTAGATTAAAGGAATTCTGATAATTAAAATTTTAGTAACCATTATGAATTTAGCTATTGCTTCTACACGATAAACCGGAGTCGGAGTTTTTCAAAGAACTTCCCTAGAATATAAAGAAGCTCCTGGTATCCACTTTTTGATTATTATTTATTATAGTAATTGGGATCCCCTTCCAGAAACTTAATCTTGGTAAAAGCCTTGCTGCAAAAATACTCTTAAAGTAAGCATCTTTGGTATTTTGGGAGTGTCGTGTCTGGACTGACTTTGATAAAAGCTTTGCCTTAACTCTTCCGTAGTCTTAAAAAAAGTTATAAATTGAATTTCACTTCTTGAATCGAAAATTAGGAATAATATAGCAAGGCATTAGACCCGGGAGGCCTTTTTTTACTAAATACAAATCAAAGAGTTTTCCTAGTCAGAAGTAAAGTCGTATATCCTAGCACCAATCCCGACACTTGTTACAGTATATTTTAATCCGTTAAATAAGGAAACGTCCTATAATACCCGAACTCTTTACCAACAACAACTGGATTTCCTAAGCAGGATTATACTTTTAAAATGTAGTAGTTACTCTAGAAAAGAAAAATTCCGTGCGATCAAGACTTTAATTATAGATCTTCTGCTTTTCTCTAATTCGAGCATATAGCTCGTGTATCAGTAAAGGAACCCCTCAATTTGATTTATATAAAGGAATTCCTTTATAAAGCTAAGGTAGAATTGTTTTAATAGCCGTACTTGTTGTGTTATTGTGTACCTGACAGAGAAAACGAGTGCTTGTTCGTAGTGTAGAGACAAAGGTAAGGGTCTTCAATCTTGTTAGGGTTTCCCGAGTCTACTTTGTAAATCCAAGCAAACTATAACATATATAGGTAGACCCCTGTATTAATTAGCACGTTCCATAAATATGAAAAAAGCTTTTATTTTCTGTAACGAATAAAAAATAGGAAAGGACAGGGCATAATTTGGGTGTGGCTTAGCCAATTGAAGGAGATTCCTTTACAAAGTGTGCATTTACACTACTATAAATAAGACTTCCTTGGGGTAGGACCGGTTTTTGAAGCAAAGCGCTTTGCTAATGCAGTTTAGAAAGTGGGCTTGCCTTGAGGGAACTCTTTACAAGATTTGCT
>JAYMTF010000481.1:0-35403 GCA_036897485.1 Pelargonium nanum | reverse complement strand
TATATATTTATTTTAATTTTAATTTTCTCTTGGTAGTTCTGTTTCTGTGTCTGAATTTGTGATTAAATGATTAATAAATATAGCTCGTCCTTCTTCATCTTCTTCCATTAAAATCTTCTTCAGACCAGCAGAGCTCATAACCTCAAGTCATGATTAGGGTTTCGCTGCTTCTCTCCTAATGCCTCCACATCTCAGAGACACTACTGTGACTGTCACCGAGAGGCCTTTCACTTTCTCGAGAAAATTCTGGGAGCATCCCTGATTTTTTCTTGCTTCTTCTCCTTCTTCACCAGGCTCTCTCTTCTGGGTCTTCTTCTCTTCCGTCATTGCATCAAATTTCCTTTTCTTTTACTGCAAAAATACAACAATTAGGTTTATTTAAGTTTCAGAAACAAAAAATACAAACTTTAGTGTCTTTGTATAGCTAAAAACTTGTTCCGAGACGAACCCATTTGTCATTTACCTTTGCTCTCCGAGCTCCAAGAATCTCTTTGGAGCTCACTCTACAGATTATAAGCTTTTTTGGGTTTTGAGCTCTCTGGGTTTCTGGGAAGTAGAAAAAATGGCGATGGCGATGGCGCATCACAGAGAGGGAAGCGGCGGCGGAAGCATCACAAAGCATCTTGACGCCACCGGAAAATACGTCCGGTACACCGCCGAGCAGGTCGAAGCTCTGGAGCGAGTCTACTCCGAGTGTCCTAAACCTAGTTCTATGCGCCGGCAGCAACTGATCCGGGAGTGCCCTATTCTCTCCAACATCGAGCCTAAGCAGATCAAAGTCTGGTTCCAGAACAGAAGGTAAAAAAAAATAATAATAATTGTTTCGAGCCAAGATCTTAGCTTTTATTAGATATTTAGGGTATCGAATGGATTTTTGTGTGGCTTAATCGTTAGATTAAAAATCGAGTCATTTTTTCAATTGGGTTTGTTTTTAGGTGTCGAGAGAAGCAGAGGAAGGAGGCGTCGAGACTCCAGACAGTGAACAGGAAATTGAGTGCTATGAACAAGCTGTTGATGGAGGAAAATGATCGCCTCCAGAAACAGGTGTCACAGTTGGTTTGCGAGAATGGCTACATGAGGCAACAATTGCAGACTGTGAGTTCTTTGTTTTTTTTTGGTCTAGATCTTTCTCTATGTTTGTAGATTTTCTTCTTATTTTGAGCTCATGACTGTCAAATTCAGGAAGAATTAGAGTTGATTCTCTGTTAATTGGTAGTTTTATATAGTTTATATTGGGTAAATTTGTTATTTTGGGGAGTGTTACTAATTATGCACAATGCCAAAATTGAGATGTTTTATGGATGTTAGTAGCAACTGCAGTAAACAAATGATTGTGTGGCTGATAGAGGAAAAAATTGTGTTTTTGAATTGATTTTCTGCAGGCATCAGCAGCAACTACTGATGCAAGCTGTGATTCTGTGGTTACCACTCCTCAGCATTCTTTGAGAGATGCCAATAACCCAGCTGGGTAATGCCCGAGGCCGCCAATTACCATCTATATGTGTTCGTTTCGACTACATGTTCCTTTTCGGTTTCTGATATAGTTTATGTTTTGGTCTTAGCAGACTTCTCTCTATCGCAGAGGAGACCTTGGCGGAGTTCCTTTCAAAGGCTACAGGAACTGCTGTCGATTGGGTCCAGATGCCTGGGATGAAGGTTTTTATTCTTTTATGTGATATTCATGCTCGTGTTTTCGTAGTTCTTGCACTCGTTGTAAGGTGGATTCATTTCTAATCCAATTGTTTTACTTTGTTTGTCAGCCTGGTCCGGAGTCGGTTGGTATCTTTGCCATTTCACAAAGTTGCAGTGGAGTGGCAGCTCGAGCCTGCGGTCTTGTGAGTTTAGAGCCAACAAAGGTGAGCATGATAATGTCGATGTAAAAGTTCGAGATGGTTTGTCCCATTTAATGTTAGTATCTTTTGATCTGGATGCATCTGTTTTTCTTTAATTTGACAGATCGCAGAGATCCTTAAGGATCGCCCATCTTGGTTCCGGGATTGTCGGAGCCTTGAAGTCTTTACCATGTTCCCTGCTGGTAACGGTGGAACAATTGAACTTTTATATACGCAGGTTAGCCTTAGTTGTTGAAGCCTTCGTAAGATTCCAGCTTTTTTCTATGGATATATGTTTACCGAACTAAATCAAATGGAACTTGCCGCAGACATATGCTCCAACTACTTTGGCTCCTGCACGGGATTTTTGGACTCTCAGATACACTACAAATTTAGACAATGGCAGCTTGGTGGTACGCTTTTGTTTGTCACACGACTAACGTGGCACTCATAAACAATTAGAAAAAAGAAAGCTCCTCTGAGCTCAACAAACCATTTCACCGTTGACTGTTTATTTCGCTTTGGTTTTAATGTGCTGTTTATGTTTATGTTCCCATTATCTATATGTGAAGGTTTGTGAGAGATCCCTTTCCGGTTCTGGTGCTGGCCCAAATGCCGCAGCATCTTCTCAGTTTGTGAGAGCCGAAATGCTTCCTAGTGGCTATCTGATAAGACCGTGCGAGGGTGGAGGATCAATAATTCACATTGTTGACCACCTAAATCTTGAGGTTTGCCTTCTGAAACTTGGCATTTTAAACAAACTTTCTTGAGAACATTTATTGATAAAACCTAATTTACATCTTTTTTATAGGCATGGAGTGTGCCTGAGGTTCTAAGACCACTATATGAATCGTCAAAGGTAGTGGCCCAAAAAATGACTATTTCGGTGAGTGCGTTTGGAGTGGAGTTGTATTTTAGTAACCGCTACGCTACTACTGAAATGGACAACCTAAATATCCTTTTTTTCGCAGGCATTGCGCTACATCAGGCAAATAGCTCAGGAGACCAGCGGTGAAGTGGTATATGGTTTGGGCCGGCAACCCGCTGTTCTTAGAACATTCAGCCAAAGATTGAACAGGTAGATGGACGATCATCTTTATTTCTTCTCATTGATGACCGTCATGTTCATCATCTCTATGTTTAGTATGTTGCAGTTATGAACTCAATTGTACGATGTGTCGTGTTTCTGCAGAGGCTTCAATGATGCCATAAATGGATTCAACGATGACGGCTGGACATCAATGAATTGTGATGGCGCGGAAGATGTAATAATTGCTGTCAATTCCTCGAAGAATTTAAGCTCTACTTCTAACCCCGCCACATTCCTTGGTGGTGTTCTATGTGCGAAGGCTTCAATGCTACTTCAAGTGAGTTCTCGAACTACCGTTGTGAATCTATAATTTTTTAAGTTCTTTTAGCCCTAAAATTTTGCAAATATATATTGAACCCTATTTTGGAATTCTAATTAGCAGAGCTTTCCGTTACTCATTTCACTCATATATAATATGTTATTAAATGTTTCTGTAACTAGTGTGTCTATTATTAGTCTGAATCTTTAATATTTATGCATGTTTAAAAGGGTTTTGAATTGTAAGGACTATGTTCTTATCATCTTTTTTTCCTGCCAGAATGTTCCTCCGGCGGTGCTGGTTCGGTTCCTAAGGGAACATCGCTCCGAGTGGGCTGATTTCAACGTCGATGCATATTCTGCCGCCTCATTAAAAGCTGGTACGTATGCATATCCGGGGATGAGACCCACTCGGTTCACTGGAAGTCAAATTATCATGCCGCTTGGTCACACAATTGAACATGAAGAGGTATCTATTTACTAGTAATAGCTTTGTCTTATTTCGTCTTATTGATGGTAGATTCTTGACCGTAGCTACTTTTCGCAGTTGCTTGAAGTTATTCGACTTGAGGGACATTCAATAGCTCATGAAGATGCTTTTGTATCTAGGGATATTCATCTCTTGCAGGTGCTTTCTTGTACCCGGTTAAGTTTATAGATTTCATGTCGGGTTTGTGCTTTTCTGTTTGAAAAGAACCCTAATTTTCTCGACTCTGGCAGATATGTAGTGGAGTTGATGAGAATGCTGTGGGAGCCTGTTCTGAACTCGTTTTCGCTCCGATTGACGAAATGTTTCCCGATGATGCTCCGTTATTACCCTCCGGGTTCCGCATAATCCCGTTGGATTCGAAATCAGTTGAGTTCAATAACATATTTCCATATCATAATTTGTGGTGAAATTAGCTTTAGCTCTAGATATATACTAACCACGTCCCGGTTTAGCAGAGCGATGCGCAAGACAAAATGACCACACATCGAACTCTGGATCTTACATCGAGTCTTGAAGTGGGCCCCGCAACAAACAATGCTGCGGGGGATGCTGCATCTGAGCAGAACACCCGATCGGTTTTGACTATTGCCTTCCAATTCCCGTTTGAGAGTAATCTACAAGAGAACGTGGCGACCATGGCACGTCAATATGTACGCAGTGTCATTTCCTCCGTGCAGAGGGTTGCCATGGCCATATCTCCGTCTGGATTGAGCCCGTCTGCGGGTCCCAAGTTATCACCAGGCTCACCTGAAGCTCTCACATTATCTCACTGGGTCTGCCAAAGCTACAGGTAACTCCGCTTCATGTACATGTTCTTGGATTCGCACTCGGGTTTGTTAAAATTTTATTCTAAATATATATTGTTTTCCATTTTTTGTCAGTTACTATCTAGGGACACAGTTGCTAAGATCTGAATCATCTGATTCTTTGGCCGGTGATTCGGTGTTAAAACATCTCTGGCAGCACCCAGACGCTGTTTTGTGCTGTTCATTGAAGGTACAAATTCAACTCCAATAACCAATGTTAGAGCAGGCAATTAGGACCCGAACTTGTGCACCCTAAATTTGACCCACATTTTTTGTAAGATCATATCTTGTTTGCCATGGGAAAAGTACGGGTCGGGTTGGGCAAAGCCACATTTTTTTAATGTGAAACATGCACCTCTTGTGTGTCGGGTTAAGCCTTATCAACTTGAACTCGGAGAACATAATCCAAAACCCGAACTTCCACCTCTAAACAATTTGCAATAAAAATGTTTGTTCCGGATTATTCATAGCACATTTGTGGTTTGGTCTTACTTGCAGTCGCTGCCAGTTTTCGTCTTCGCAAACCA
Organism: Pelargonium nanum; assembly: GCA_036897485.1. Taxonomy (NCBI): domain Eukaryota; kingdom Viridiplantae; phylum Streptophyta; class Magnoliopsida; order Geraniales; family Geraniaceae; genus Pelargonium; species Pelargonium nanum. Next base: position 30,400 of record JAYMTF010000481.1, on the reverse strand, counting down.
GGCAGGGCTCGACATGTTGGAGACAACTCTAGTGGCTCTACAAGACATAACCTTGGATAAAATCTTCGACGAGCCTGGACGCAAGGCGCTATGCGCCGACTTTGCCAAGCTAATGGAGCAGGTAATTCCATCCTTTCATCAAACTTTCTCGTCAAATATATGCTTCAAACATCGAAATCGTGAAATCTTAACTCGATATCTCACCAGGGATACGCCTATCTGCCTGCTGGAATCTGCATGTCGGCTATGGGACGTCACGTGTCCTACGAGCAAGCCATTGCATGGAAAGTCCATACCGCAGAAGAGAACTCGGTCCACTGTCTCGCCTTCTCTTTCATCAACTGGTCTTTTGTGTAAACATTTGATTTGCTCATGCTCCACCCAATTTTCCACTACTTGTGTGGGAAAAAAGTGGAGACAAGTAAAGCAAAACCAGAAGTTTTGTAATGTTTGATTCTCTTTAGTTGCAGGTTTGCAAGGTACATTAATTTAATTGAAATTTTATTTAAGGTGACACAATTGCCTAGAACAGAAACTGATTTGAAAGCTACATGAAACCATAACTGAAAATTGTGTTTCTTTGCTCAAGAACTGATGGTAAATTTGTGTAGCAAGTAAAGAATGTGAATTTCATTTATTGCTCATGAGTTTTTGTGGTGAGAACTTAAACAGAATAGCTTGAGACTGCATACATGGGGCATTTAAGAGACAGCAGAATGTATTGGTGTGTGCAGTATAACTGCAAAAGGTTTCAAATTAGGCTTAGCTGACAGCGCAGTCTTGAGATTGTGAGAAGATCAAACGAGTTTTATTTTCGTCAGTCACAACTTTTAAAGAGCGGAGAGATTTAATTGTGACTAAGCTCCGACCACTAGTCTCACCCGAATTTTCTCTTATTAAACTATCAACCCGAACTTCCTTTCATAAAGTTGTATGAAACTAACACAAGAGTTACTTGCTATTGAAAACTAAGACACAAGGATAGGATTGGGGGTGGTTGGGTCGTTAGTGAGACATCAAGCCGGTGCCGGGTGGTGGTCATTTGGGATGGTTGAATAGGCGGAGGCTTGGGTTGTCAAGGCCATGACGATTCGAGAAGCATTGAGCTGGGTGCCGAATAAGAGCTATAGTAAAAAGGTGATTGTGTTGGACACGTTGAAGTTATTCAAGTAGTTGAGTCAAAAAGTGAGGATAGCGAGTTGTTGAGGCCATGATGATTCGGGAAGCTTTAAGCTGGGGCGGACAGGGGATAGAGTAAAGTAGTAATGTGGTGATCGAGTCAAACGCGTTAGAAGTTGTTCAAGCAGTTGAGGCAGAAAGAGAGTAACAATGCATTCGGTCTTATTATATCTGATATCGTGAAGCTTTGTGAGCTTTTTGTGGAAGTTAATTTTTGTTTACTTTCAAAAAAAATCCTCATTCTATACATCTCATATCGCAAATCAGTATTAATAGAACCCAACCAAAGCATGAGAAGTTACAATTTTCCAAGACCCAATACTCAGTTTTACAAATACATAAAGCACATTAGTCACTTCAACTATGTTTCATCTAATAATTTGTTTCCCAAATTCAGCTACTTCCATCATTACAAAGACACCGTAGCCTCACTTTTGTAATATTTACACACACAAGTCATTGCATAACAATAATAAGAAACAATCTTTACATGGTATCCCAAAATATCATGTCTTGACTCTTACGGTTTCCATCATCTGGATGCAAGTGACCAAAAATTGAGAATAAATGACGGCATTGTGGCACACCAGCTCCCAAAAGCCATGGCTGTGGCAGTTTCAAATTGCGCGCAGTGATTGTGGGCACAGCTATCAAGATCATTGTCGATGAGGACGGTGATCCCGGCAGATGCACATGCTGCGGCAAATGTAAGAGTGGATGTGATCTGCAGATCAAAAGAATGCCCCAAAATAGTTTTAGATTATTGCATTTCTATCAGGAAAAAAGTGTGAATGTTGTCATACATTAAGACATAAATATTTTGCTTGTTTCAATATGAGAAATCTAATGAAATAAGATGACTTAAAACCTAGTACAAGGTAAGGAACTGCACAAATCCTAATATCTAAGAGATATAATAACTTGATTATTAATATTTAAATTACATGAATTAAACTAAAATGTATAGTTTCATTATTCTAAAATTGACTTTGAAGCCCTTGCAACAGTTACTAAGAAAACTAACATAACAGTAGAAACGTTCTCTGTTGATCAAACAGAACCAACATGAGACTAAACCACAGGTACAGCTCAAAAGAAATAACTACTCGTATTACTCATCTTACCCCATCGCCAATAGCAAACAAACTGACAACTCGGTGGTTTTGTAAGGAGCGCTTGACTAGGAGAGCGTAAATGTCAACAATGGCTAATGAAAGGCTCCACAAACTCTGCAGACCAGCAGCTGCAACGAGGTAACTGATGCGGGAAAAAGGAGAGAAGATCACATGTTATGATACACAATAGTGACATTTGAGTACAAAACCACAGACAAAATATATGGTGTAGCAACTTTTCAAGCGTATTATCAGGATATGTCAAAGATTCCAAAAGAAAAAGTAAGCATGCGGAAAAAAGAAGTCACAACTGTATAACCATTTTGCTACATACAGGCTAGTTCGCTTACACATGATACTCACACTTGGTCAATTAAGGCACGGTTGCCATCTTAGAATGGGAAATTATAAAATTTAAATAATAAACATGACATGACATGTCCAAAAGAAGTAAGATATTGATGCAACAAAAATCATATCATGTGTATCTGATAAAGAAAGGCTCTTATTGGAGATGTCAGTTAGATAGAAATCAAACTATTGGATTGTTAGATACATGTCACACTCCCATAACCTTGTAATTGCACAACCACTATAGAGTCACATGGTTTGTTTCTGCAGTTCTGATGTAAGATCAATACTTCTACTTATTGACAAGATCGTGATGAGATGAGAAAAATGGTGAAGGGACACATTCTTACAACTATTGTATTTTTTCAAAGCACGTTGCCGCCGTCGACGTCGTCATCATCATCATCATCATCATCATCATCATCATCATCTCTTTCTAAAGTAGGCACTAGGCGTGCTAGTTCAAATTCCACCATTCATAATTCCAAAAACTCTATCTGGGTTTTTATTTTATTTTATTTTTTGCTTTCCAAAAATCACTAGATAAAATAACTTTTGTGATGACAACAGCTTACATATACTAAACGCAGAGTTAAAACTTATAGATACTATACTGGCTACGACAAACCTAGGAACAAAAAGACCTACTCCGGGGGAGAATTAGCTAACCCGCATCTAGTTAGCAGCTATCTTTGGCTATGCCCTTTTGGCGTCTGTAGAACTACAGTCTATGATAAGCCTCAAACTTTGTAAAATGCATAAGCTACTTTGAGTGTAAAAAAAAAACTAACATTTGCTGGCTTGCTGCACTTTGAATAAATCACAAAATGTTGGGAAACTTGTTAATGGTTGCTAAAGACTTCAATTGCAATTTGCAAATCTAACTAAATTTGAAGTTGATTAATTACATCAGCACAAAAACAATATGGAAACACACAAATGACCATGAATGCAAGTAAAATGAAACTCGAAACTGCACATCAAATTAACTAATCTTAAGAAAAAATGAGTATTAACGTCTGATCATTAATCATTAGTCCCATAATTAGAGCTTTGTAACTTAAACAGCATGCATACATCATCGTCAGAACCTCAACTCGTACAAAAATTATGCATTATTTGGCAAAAACACACTCAAAATGCAACCATAATACAAACTAAGAAACAAAGGAAGATTTATACCAAAAGGCAGTGACTGTGGGGAAGTCGCTGGTGGTAGCCATGACTGTAAGCGACGCAGCTGCAAAAATAAACTGACAGAAACGCAACATGAGCCCGCCGCGAGTCCCCGGAGCGCCCTGAAGATCCTTCATCCTCACCCTCGGGCCGTCACCGCCGCCGTCGGTGGCCGGAGGATCCTCCACCGGATGAACCGTAGCGTGACTCAGATTCATCGTCTCTGCACTAACACTTCAAATCATAGCTCATACATACCCAATCCCATAAGTCAAACACCACCACTCAATTCCAGTCAAATTTTCCCCAAATTTCACCAAAGTAAAGCCGCGAAACCTCAACTACTGTCCTTTCACTTGACCGAATCCCCCGAGAACCAACCGGAGAAGCCGATCCGGCGCCGATTGAGCAGACCGGAGAACTGCCGAGCACCGATTCGATCAGGATTCGAACGAATCACGGACGGATTTGGAGTAACAGTGAAGCCCTAGAAATTGGGGCAAAAGAGTATTGGTATAGAAAATTGGGTGGATCGGTTGATGAGGAAAAGGAAAAAAGCAAAGAAACGAAGCAAAAAAGATGATATAAAGTGTGGAAGAGACAGAGTCCTGTGTAGTTGCAGAACGGTCAATTGGTTTTCTGGTGTACCCGCTCTTTCTTGTTTTGCTGTCTTCTCATGGGTAGTTCTGGTTTCGGGTCGGGTTTTGAATGGGTTCGGGTATTAAATATCTGCCTCGAACCGGTCTAAAACGGTGAATTGGATTTTGGAGTTTACCGTAAAATATGCGAATGTATACGATTTTTTATTTGATTCTAAAATTGACAACGTTTATTTAAGAGTTGTTCATTTTTGTCGTAACACGACACTCAATTAGCGTGTTTGGACTAACATGTTTTGCAATTGTGTCGTGTTCGTGTTGAATTTGGAAACCATACACGAGATTAATTAGTCGTGTTGTGAAATCGAGTATCCACTTTAACTTTTGTCCCTCTATGCAGCCATGTGGATGCAGTGGACCGAAGTTTGAGCATGTGTTGGTTTCTCGTGATCCGAATAATGGCGGTATCTTCGTGAGTGCGCGAGGAGGCACCAACGAATAACAAAAACCGTCCTCGGTTGAGGAGAGGATGATTAGAGCTAGTGGGTAAGGGTGGTCGGGGCGAGGATGGCCAAGACTTTGAGCTGGTTGGGGGATTGGGGGTGGAAGATGGTACTTGGTAGTAATGGAAACATATGGTTTTCAATTAGTTTAAGCGTTACAAGTTGAAAGGGAAGATAATAGTATATTTGGTGTTATTATTAGTGATATTTTGACTCTTAGATATCAATTTAATAGTGCGGGGATCTCTTTTCTATACAATTTGTGAACAAAGTAGCTTGTGTTCTTAAAAAATCATACGAATCAGCGATAGTAAGACTGGACATGTGTTCAACCGAACCGAGTTTATTTGGTCCAATCATCGGTCTATTTATTTCATGTCCGCTCGATCCAATCAAAACCACTCATAATCGATCTGGTCGAGGTTGCTGAATAATAAAATTCTATTGAGGTTAAGAAAATATTAATAAATTAAATTACAAACCCATTTAAAATCATAATAATAAATTACAATTTAAAGTAATGTCTATCTGTGGTTCAGTGTAGTTTTAGACTTATTCACTTGTATTTACTAAAGATTGCAAAGAACGGTCCGATCTGATGCCAACAGGATATAATTAATAATTACTAATTTGAATTCGAATCAAAAGAATTTGGATTGAAGTTTTAGATTTAAGTGTAAAATGCGTGGGTTCGTGCAAATTTGTCCATTCTGATTCATTTTGACTTATATTTTTATAAGATAAATATGTTTAGATTGGACTTCAAATGCACGTACGTTAGGATCCGAGTTGTTATATAACGTGTAGAGTGTGTGCAAATATTATTTATATACTGCTTACACATAGATATAGATAATGTTAGAAATTATTGTTTCTACTCATTGGCATAAATTAACAAAAGAAAAATATATTTAAGTTTTAATTTATGATAAATTATAAACGAGTCGAATTGAGACCTAATTTATAAACTCGTTTGAGCTCGAGCCGTACCCGATCCGAGCTGAACCGTGACAAATTTAAGTTTGATTTGACTCTATTACACCCCTACACTCTGTTAGTTTGTTGACAGTTTAAGACATGACTTGTGACCGGGCATAAATCAGATTGGATTGTGATTCAACTAAATTGGGTTAATGCCAAATTCTAATTGAGCTTTAATGAGATTCAATTATTGCTAACTTTAACTAATTAATTTTTCCACCAAGCTTTAAAGTCAAATATTCAGAAGTTTATTTACCTTTATAAAATAACACGTGACACCAAATAAATTTCAACGACCAATCCAAAATATAATTAAACTTTTTTAAAAAATATACTACTCATAATTCAATTTTTTGATAAAAAAACTGAAAATTTGAATCTTAGAAAAAATATTTTAAAAAATGAAAATTTTGAATGACTGTTACACATCATCCAAAAAGTTCCAGGTTATTTTAGTAAATAACATTCCTCCATCATGGATGTCACATAGATAGCATACACAATTTTGAGAAAACTATAAGAAGTGACTGTGACTCACTGACAGGTCCCTGTCACTATTTATTAAACGCCTTTCACTGATTGGCTGGTCGGTACGAGTGTACGATCCATCCAGAGATGCGCGCACAGGGAATCAATTCCGGCGCAGGCCACTGCCTTTCTGATCTCGCGTCTGATTTGAACGTGCGTCTCTGATGCACATGCAAAAATGGGACCCACAGTTCGCTGAGTTGTGATCAACGATCGTCCCAGCTTCGCTCGTCACCATCACTGCGCATTTAAATGACAGTCACCTCCCATGTCACCATTGCCATACGTTGCAAGTTATTGATATTATTATGAGGAGTATAAATATTTGTAGTCATTTTATGTTTTTAAATAAATAGAGTAGACCTTGACTATACTCAAAATAATAGTGAAATTGAAAGATATCGACTCTTCCAACAAATACATTAAATCAAAGTTTTATTTGTTTATTATATTTATAACATGGATACAATTGCATGGGGGATAAAATAAAAATAGGATGATGAGTGAGATTGATTGTGGTCTGATTTGAGTCAAGGCCCAAGGAGGTGGTGTGCCTAGCCACCTATCAAGCAACTAAACAAAATGAAATAACCGTTGCATGCGCTGTGAATTGAGCTCATACATGAAGACGGGCTGAAAATCCGCCCTTGACTCGTACCCATTATGGACTCTATTGATACAATAGAAGAGAAATAGTTAACACAACCACCAAGCGCGTGGATCAACTGGTAAGAGGTTGTTCCAGCTTAACCTGAGGTCTCGAGTTCGAGTCTCAGGGAATGCAACTGCGTTAAAACTTGGTAGGGAGAGTTTTGCCGCCCTTGTAGGCCCGCTCAGGAACCTCATGGTTTAGACAAAAAAAATAGTTAACACAAAATATTCAAAAATGAAGAAGAGATATATGCAAGTAGTATTGATTTCAAATTCATTGCATAAAAAAAAAATGAGACTGTTACCTGTAAAAGAGACAAGGGTGTGTAACTTTAAGGTTACTCTCCATTTAAAGATGTGGTGCTGTTTTGTGCAAGTCACCACCACCATACCACATAACACCATACATACATGACCATACATATACACATACATGACCATACATAGATACATACATGATATGATAAAACCATAATGTGAATTCCGGAGTATCTCACTTGTACTTTTGCGCCTTCAACACAAAAATAGCCTTCGTCGCTCGCAGCTGCGATTTTTTTTGGGCCTCCCTTCCTCCTATTTCTCGATCTTCACGGTTCTCGCCCCTTTTCGATCGCGAAATTAGGGTTTCGAGCTTCTCTGCTGCTACTCTCTCCTCGAATCTCGAGCTCTCCGCTTTTTCCCCTCACCGTCCTCGCCTAGATTTGCTGGTCTTTCTAGGGTTTACAGATCTGTGCAGCTCTCGCTTTTAGCTCTAAGCTGATTCCGTATATTCTTCACGATGTTTTGGAAACTTACTGCTCTCTCTGCTTCTTCACCTGTAAGTGGCTCTTTGTTGCTCTCAATCTTCACGCTGTTCTTTGTTTTTTTGTTTTGCTCGTTTTCGCATGCTAATGTGCTGACTATGCTGTGTGTTTTTCAATTTTGTTCAATTGAAAGATTGTCCATGGCTGTGTGTTACTGTTTGTTGATTTGTTTGGGATTTGAAATCACAATTGAACAGTTTTGAGTTTAGATTGGATTAGTTTTGGTTATGTACTAGCGTAGTGTTGTTGAGTTCAAGTTCAAGTTGCTTTGGACTGATCTATATGACCTGTAATTGTGTTTGTTGATTAGATGTTTCAATTAAGATGATTAGCATGAGTGTGTTTCTAATTCAATTTTATTTTGAGAGAACCAATGTTCCTTTGTGGCATGTTTTGTGTAGGGAGCTGTACATCTTTGTCCATTCACTGTCTGGAATGTGCATTGCTTTACTGAATTTTCTTTATAACTGTAACAATTGATGTAGTTGAAGGAATTTTACCATGAAGTTTCATGGATTTGTTTTCTTAGGGCGGGCTTCAGCATCTGTTGAAGTGTGGAGATCAATACCACAATGAATCTAAACTCTGCTTGGGGGGGGGGGATGCTTTTGAATTATATGCTAATTGTTTTTTATGTATTAATGTGGTTTTAGCTCCTTAAATCTCAGAAAAAGATATTTCTGTAACTGATGTGCTTTTCTTACTAACTTCTGAAGTGATTATGACTTTAAATGTCTATTTGTTCTTGGCATTATAGTTGACGGACTATGTTGCGAACTTCTGAAGTAATTATGGCTTGAAATGTGTATTTGTTACTGGCATTATAGTGTATGGACTAGTGGTGTGATATTTTTTATTAACAAATTATTATTTCTCTTGCAGGTTGAGTCAGTATTAGACAAGGAAAATTTCACACTGGAAGAGCTTCTGGATGAAGAAGAAATAATTCAAGAATGCAAAGCCTTAAATGGCCGCCTGATAAATTTGTAACTTCTTCATCCTGCTCCATTTTCGTGAATATGTTTTGTTAGTTTTCTGCTTTGTGCAAGTCTAATTTAACGCTTGTGTTACTAGCCTACGCGATCGAGCCCAGGTAGAGCAGCTATTGCGGTACATTGTTGAAGAGCCTTCAGAGGATGCTGAAAACAAGCGAGCCTTCAAGTACGCATTCATGCTTCTTAGGGTGTTATTTTTTGTAGTTTACATGTTACTTTCTTGCATTTTTCTGTCTGAAGATGAAATCTGCTATTCTGCTGTGTTTTCTGATGCTTTCAGTTAAATGTGCTTCATGATACAGGTTCCCCTTTATCGCTTGTGAAATTTTTACTTGTGAGATTGATGTTATCTTAAAAACTTTGGTGGAGGAGGAGGAGGTACATGGCTCATAATTGTCTACAACTACACTATAAGTACTAGTAAAGTTGTGGTGGTATTAGACTATTGGTTTACCATTTTAATTTTGTTTTGTTTTGTAACAATTGCAGCTAATGGATTTACTCTTCTCCTTCTTGGAACCAAACCGTCCTCATAGCGCATTGTTGGCTGGGTATTTTAGTAAGGTATGTTATTGTACTTCAACTGATGCTTGACGGGCAATATGTGTCTTAAAGTAACAGTCTGATCATATCCTTCTTTCCAGGTTGTTGTATGCCTTATGTTACGGAAGACAGTCTCTCTCATGAACTATGTTCAAGTAAGTATTTGTCTCTACATTGTTCTGTTTTTTTTCCTTCATACCTATCGGATGTAAGATAGGTGAAGTCAAAATCCGTGAAAGCTTTCGAATTCCAGTTCTATGGTATTGGAGAAGCTACTGGTGTAATTAGATGTGTCAGTTAAATTATACATTATTTCATTTGAATGCACTTTTGTAAGCTGCCTTTTGGGTCAGTTAGTTCTCCTTGTTGGGCCACATGAAAAAAATTATAGTCACCAACTCACCATAATATGAGTTTATATTCACTGTTATTGTGAATGCAATTTTCGTGATTGATTAACACGGCAGTGCTACCTTCCATGTTTATCTGTAAAATTTGGGGAGATTAGGCGTGATTCTTTGTTAAGTTGTTCTTGGCATGATGGATGTGCAAGATATAAAATAGCGGAGTCTAATGCACTGGAAGGTTATTGTTGTGAAAATAGATCTACTATCTGGGTTGGTACATGAAGGTTATGGTATTCAAATTGCTCAGTACTTATAGCTAATTTTAGTTCTTGGCATTGCTAATCTAAGTTCTATGTGAGGTATGAATGCTATGATGGTCTCTATTTATTATATTAATTAACACATCTGTTTGTTACTTACTCTCCTTCGCTAAACAGGCTCATCAGGATGTTTTCCGTCAACTGGTAGATTTGATAGGAATTACTTCCATTATGGAGGTAGACTACTTTTTATTTATTATTATTATTTTTATCTCGTCTGTTATATTACAACAGGTTATTTTTAGTAACAATTTGCATTCTGTATTTCTATTTGTTTGGTTTAGTCTTAAAGTATGATGAGCTTCTAAATACAGGTTTTGGTTCGACTCGTGGGCGCAGATGACCATATGTATCCCAATTTTGGGGATGTAATGCAGTGGTTGGCTGATAGCAACCTACTGGAAATGATCGTGGATAAATTGAACCCATCAGTAAGTAAAAAACTGTATTTTAGATATTCAGTTTAGAATCCGTATTAGATGTATCCTATAACTTTGTTTTTAATTCCTTGCTGGTGTGTGGGGGTTTGGGTGTATGCTTGTTTGACCTACTTCACCTAGGAATATGCCACTCACCAGTTCTTGTGCATGTAGAAGTTCTTTGTATATCAGTTTAAGTAATAAATCTTTTAGATAAAAAGAAAATTGTACTTGGACAAATGAGGAGTTGCTTAGATAATAGGGATTGATAACAGTAAATGAAACATGTGAACATTATATCAGTTTTAATGAGTTGGATGCTCATTATCATATGCCATATTTTGTTGGGGCATTTGATAACTTTGTTTTCATGTGAATCAGAGTTCTCCTGAAGTTCATGCAAATGCAGCTGAAACACTTTGTGCTATTACTCGAAATACCCCATCAGCCCTTGCCACTAAACTTTCCAGTCCAAGGTTTGTCGGGTTATGATTTTCTCGTTAGTCATAACTACCTGGCCAGTTCTCTTGTTAATATGTTTTAAAACTTGTATTCGTACACAGTTATGTAGCAAGGATATTTGGTCATGCATTGGAAGTTTCACATTCAAAATCTGGCCTAGTTCATTCACTATCAGTATGTATATCTTTGTTGGATCCAAAGAGATCAGCTATTTCTTCTCCCTTGTTTCACTCTTACCGGAGTCAACATATGTACGAGTCTCCAATCCCTGTTAATTCAGAGACTGTTGGTGCAATGCTGCCCAAACTTGGTAAGTTCAAACATTTTTGCTCTTACTCTTCCCCTTTATCTTGAAATTATTTAGAACACAGTATTTTCTAGCTAGATTATATTTTGCATCTGTTTGATGCTTTTGCTATTAATACAATACTTACAAGATGGAGATATATTGTCTAATTGTATATTTTGTTTGTTATCACCCTTCAGTGTTTTCTTATTCGGTTATTCCCTATTTCTGTGTGTTTACCGTAGGTTTTCTTTAATAGCTGTCTACTTCTCTCAAGGATGGGCTGAAAACTTTCTGTATGTTATATGTTTAAAGATATATTTTTCTCGAAAAAAGGGAAAAATTATGCACATACATTTGTAACAGTACATATGGAAATAATTGTCACTGCAGTAAATGGCATAGTAGAATAGTGTTGGGTATTAAATGGTTTCATATTGCTGCAGATTTCCATGAATCCTTCGCTGTATTAAGTTTAAAAAATTAATTTAGGTCTCAGGTCACCTCTACCTGTGGAAAATTCTTCCAGTTATTTGAACTCGTGAATGCTGAATACTTAGTGTGCTTTAAGGTTTTGAAGTGATTAATGCAACTTGGTATGGTTGCCACAATTTAGTTGTGACCTTTCTTGAATTTGTTAGCTTATTGCAGATTTATTAGCTCAAATTTTAATCTCAGTAGTGTAGTTTAGTGTAATTTTGATTTTATTTATTTTTATTCCAATACGTTTTTTGTACTGTATATCTATCATGCAGGTGATTTACTTGTGCTGTTGAATGTGTCATCTGATGAAAAGATTCTCCCCACAACATATGGAGAATTGAGGCCACCTCTTGGGAAACATCGTCTTAAGGTATATTCTGTAATTTTAACACACATATGTTATGAGCACAGTTTTAAGATCCCATTGTTTCAATTTGGAGCTTTAGGTGTTAAGCTGACAGTTTTGACATTGTGTTGCATTCCAAATTTCCAATGGTAGTGACATTTCAAATCTAGCGTTCAGTTTTCACCTAAGAGAAGTGCATTTTTATGCGCTTCATCTCCTATGTTCCTTTTCTAATCTGTTCAGCAATTTATTCAGATTGTAGAGTTCATTGCGGTGTTGCTGAAAACTGGCAATGAAGCTGCAGAGAACGAATTAATTAGCTCTGGGACAATTCAACGAGTCCTTGATCTTTTCTTTGAGTAAGTTATTGTTTGATATGATATGATAGTGATTTAGTGGTCTTGTTGCTGCTAACAAAAAGATATATGAGCTGTGTGGAGATGTTTGATATTTTGTTGTGTATATTTTGTTTTCTCTATTGATTAGCCATGTATCTAATATTTTACTTAATTTGATGTAGATATCCATACAACAACTCATTGCATCATCATGTAGAGAGTATTATTATGTCTTGTTTGGAAAGCAAGAGTGGTGCTATTCTTGATCATCTTCTTCGAGATTGTAACTTGATTGGAAAAATTATCCAGACAGATAGAAATCCAACTCTTTCTGGCGACGATAATCAGGTGGATACTCCGTCTGCCTTTAGCTTGTGTATTCTGCCTTTGACTTAAGCACAGGAGATGCCTCTGGGTTTTGGTTGACGTAGAACCCACTGTAATTGGAAGTTTTATGTTTATGCAGCCCACTATACCTGCCGCTGGAAAACGAGCTCCAAGAAAAGGATATCTTGGACACATCACAAGGATTTCTAATAAGCTTGGTCAGTTGGGAAACACCAATAGCCGTATTTTGGCTTATCTTCAGGTGGGTAAGAGGCAATACACATTGCTTACTCATGCTCTATGAATTTCTGAGTTTGAGAACAGTTCATAAATAATGTAAGATATTTATTGTCAACTGCTATCTAAAGTTTTATGTTGAAACTTTTTAAAAGCTAAAAATAATATGATTATTTTATAATAATTCTGAAAAATATTTGTACAGTGTTCCGTTTTTATCCTTAATAAATCTTCTGAAAATGCCCGATGAGGTAATCATAAACTGGTTTATGGGACTGCTGTTTTAGGTTGATGTTGGTCATGGGTTGCTATGTTGTATAGACATGAGTACGAGATCTGGGACAGGACACTGATAATACGGTGACAATTTTAAAAAATCATTGACACAATATGCTAAATATACGTTCAATAATAATAAATGATACTCCCTCAGCCCCAAAATTAGTGTCATGTTTTTTTTTTTGAGAAAAATTAAGGAGAAGTTAGTTAATGTTGTACATTTCCTCTGACAACCCCATGAACATGTGTTGTAACAAACTTAAATGATACTAATTAACTTAATATAGGGATACTATTGGTAATTCATGCATAACTTCTTAAAAAGGAACAAGACACTCATATGGGACGGAAGGAGTATTTATATTTGCTATATTAGTGCATATTAGTTACATAAAGTCATGCTCGCCAATGTGTTAAGAGTGTTGGACACTTTCAATCAATTCATTTTTAGAAAAGAAAAAATGCGGGATACGTAAGGTGTTAGACATGTGTTTGCATATTATTATAAAAATGGTGACACATAAAATTAAGTGTCTACCGCATATCCAAACAGTGTCCAAGTGTCGATACATATCAGGTACGTAGAGAAGCTGAGAGTGTCTGTACATAATAGATTAATTGTGATAATTCTGGACATCATACATTATGGTTGATGTCCCTTGTAATGTGGATGCTAAAATCACTGCTTTCAGTTTTATTGTCTTCATTACATGTAGACAATTTCTGAGTTGCTGCCTTAAATCCTCCAAAATAAGATTGTCCTAATGCAATTACTTAATGTCTACTCTTAGGAAATGTTGATATTTATCAGTTTATTCATGAGGTATTTGGTACATTCATTGTCATAATGTTTTCAAGGTTTGAGATATTTGATGCGATCATGGTGTGTAACATTATCAATGTTATTGTGAATGCAAGTTTATGTGTTTGCTTGGCCAAGTGGGGACAAATTTTTGGCAACAATTGATATGGCTAACATTTGTGTTTGACACTTTTTTCCCATCTAGGAAAATAGTGAATGGAACGAGTGGCAGACTACCGTCTTGCAGGAGCGCAATGCAGTTGAAAATGTTTATCGATGGGCTTGTGGGTATGTTTCTCAGCGATTTATGCACTATGTCTAGAAACAAACCACTTGTCTCAACTTTAATTTGTTGTTCCTGACGTCTCTATCTTTGTTTTGCAGTCGGCCTACTGCATTGCAAGACAGGACAAGGGATAGTGATGATGAAGATATTCATGACAGAGATTATGATGTAGCTGCACTAGCAAATAATTTAAGTCAGGCTTTTAGATACAAGATATATGGGAACGAAGATGCAGAAGAGGTATACTTCGGGTTCTTCTCTGTTAGTTGTATCGCTTTCTTTATTTTTAGCATCTTCATTTTAATTTTTTTCATATAACATTTTTGTTGCTGAACTTATGGTTTGAGTTTTTTCTGGCTGCAGGACCATGGAACTATTGATCGAGATGATGAGGTAACATTTGTGATCACTTTTAGCTAGTCATATATTTATCCTGTAGTTGATGATAAGAGATTTCAGGAGTGTTGAAGTGTTCAGTATGAGTAAGGCACAAATTAACATTAACCTCGAATTAAGTTCTGTACAGTTTTTGATCGAGTTTCACAATGAAATATAATGCTTTGATTAAATGCAGGATGTTTACTTTGATGATGAATCTGCTGAAGTTGTTATATCATCCTTGAGGCTCGGTGATGACCAGGGAAGGTGAGTGACACAAGACATTACTGGGTTTGTGTTGTGTTAGCATGCTTGTCGATAATTACTAATGCAGCTATTATCTATCTTTCTTGAACAACATTAAAAGCTTACTATTGTGTTAGCTAGACATTTCTTGTTGGCGGACAACAACTTAGGAATGAAAAGAAAGTGCCAAAAAAGGACCAAATCAAGAAACCTTTCTAATTTTCTTGAGGCATAAATAGATATAGATGTTTGTTTAGCTCTTCGTATAGCTTGTCATAATTCTTGCTTATTGCTTTAGCTGGAAATCATTACTCATCATCCAAATTAGATCTTTCTGATTCTAGTCTATGACTTAACATCAGTAAAATGCTACCACCTTAAAGAAGGCATTTTGAATTCTGCACCCTTTGTTCTATCCATAGAGTTGGTTAGGGTTTTCTGGTCAGGAAGGCCATAATCCTCCCATCCCATATGGGGAGCCTTGAAAGATTTTATTTGGACCTTGAGCAAGATTTGTGGTGACGACTTGTTGCATTATATTATTGTGATCCCAACTTGTGTAGTTGAATCTATAATGTGGAATAGGGATTCATCTTGTTCTACATGAAAGTTATTGTCTGTCAGTGATGCTGTTAGAAAGATAATTGACTTCTTTGCTTCCTTGATGCAGCAGCCTCTTCACAAATTCCAACTGGTTCGCCTTCAATGACAATAGAATTGGTGATGCTGCGGCAAGCACATCGCCTTCAGATATGATGGATGAGATAAACCTGAACAATTCAAATAGCGGTAACAGCAGTAGTGATGACGAGGTAGTGGTCGGAGAGGACGAGGAGTTGGCTGATGCCAAAAATTCAGCCAATGGCACATCCAGCTCGAACACAAACTTCACCGGATTTACAGAAAGCACTTCCATGGACATTGGAGAGCAGAGTCAACAGAATGAGAGAGCGACCCCATCTCACGATTTGGGTTTCTTCCAGTTTGATACAACCGACAATGAGGACTTGTTTGGTGAGCGCCCACTACCCGACTGGGTGGGTTGGGGCGAAACATCAGATTTGCAAGTGGGCGGGTCAAGTAAGAATCCATTCATCGATCATGCTGACTTTAACGTCAATCCATCCGGTCGAGACGTGTTAGCTGCTCCGAATGCCAGTTCCCCGTCAGGTGAAGTAGAAGCTATCCTCTCAAACGGCACCTCAACACCAATGGATTCCTGCGATGGATCAGCAGCCAGCGACGGGAGTCACAGATCTGCTACCGCCCCTTCCTTATTTGAAGAGGACGTTGAATTCGTAGGTGTAGAACCAGAAGGTACTGAGAAGGCAATGGAGCAGGCTCTCAAGGAAGGGATAGTCGGGGAAGCCGGGCCTTTGAAGAGAAACATTATCCCCAAATCTCCTGAAAAGGACAACAATGCTGATGAAGGTGGCGCCGGAATCAAGGAATTCAATGATGCGAATTATTGGAGGGTCGATCAAGAGGTCGCTGTTTTGGAGTAAACGTGGAGATGATCTTGTTGGAAATGTTGGATCCGAGACAGAGACGGACACAGCCCCCATTTTTTATTGGCAAGGAAGGGCCTATGCAAAGCAAGCTAGCAGACATGTGTACAGTATAATTTTGCTTCCAAATGGGGGACTTGATGATCATGATGGTATTGGTAGGTGGTTGTGTTTATGATTATTAATGTTTCATTACTTACTCTTAATTGTTGTTTATCATTATTATTATTCAAGCTCTTGTTTATTATTGTTACTGATATATGGGGTCTCCCCTTATTTTCATTATATTTTTATTTATCCCTCTTGAAATCACTACGCTCTCCTTTGTTTAATAATTTTAATGTACACTCATTCTACTGATTTGATCTGATTTCATTATGGATGTTACTGTGGCTTACAATTTGTATGTTAATGCCTTTGCGTTTTATTGTTTTCCAGTTACTCCTTCGAGTTAGCCATTCGTGTCTAACACGAGCATAACACAACACTTTTTGTAATCGGGTTGGGCATTCAAAACATGCATAAATGATTAGTTAGTCGTGTTGTGACATGCAAGATATTTCATCTTTATATCAATTGTGTTCAAATTCTTGTCGTGTTTGTGTTGTGTTGTGGAACACTGTCAACATGACACGAAAATGACACTCTTGAATTGTTAGTTTTTAACGCCGTACTCCAATTCATCAGCATTTTTTAATAATGATATTAATTTTATTTTGCTGATGATTTGGTCGAATTATAATACACCAAATTATAAACCCAATATTTCACATTTGAAAGGAATGATAATATATGGCGGTTATTAGCCTAACCTTAATTTTTAAACACGAAAATAAGTCATACTAGTAAAATTATAATAATTATGTATATTGTCACATAAAATGGGGACAAATAAAAATTTAATTTGGGCCATAAAACAGTCATAATCAGGCCCAAGATACGAGCAGATGGTTTAAATAGACTAAAATACCCCTGGTCCTCTCCACTCTCGACGAATGTGGAATCTTCCAGAAACCATGGGGTCAGTTGGTTTAAGTAATGCATGAACACGTTAATGGCTGGTGCGAAATTCGTGAAGGACTCGCAGAGCTAATTCTGCTTTCATTGGCGATAGATTGTTTGCGAGAAGAGCGAACCTGAAAACACAGACTCGACGTCTCAATCGATTCGAAGACGATGATCGAGGTAGTGTTGAACGACAGGCTTGGGAAGAAGGTGAGAGTGAAATGCAACGAAGACGACACCATTGGTGACCTGAAGAAGCTCGTGGCTGCACAGACCGGAACTCGGCACGAGAAGATCCGGATTCAGAAGTGGTACACCATCTACAAGGACCACATCACCCTCAGGGACTACGAGATTCACGACGGCATGGGACTCGAGCTCTACTACAATTAATTGATACTAATCATCTTAATTCGTGGTAATTAATTGTCTCCCTGATCCATGCCTTTTTATTTGTCTGATTGATGTTTTAGTGATTCGCGATTCGTCTGATTCTGCATGTTCATGGAGAATTTGTGGTTCATGTGACAATTCTTGTATTTAGTGTAATTGCGCTAGTAATTAGTTTGGCCAATGATTTAGGGTTTACAAATTAATTTTGCTAAGTTGGTAAAAAACTCATAAATTGGTCCAAATATTGCAATGTTGATCTAATTCTCTGTTATGGCTGGTTCATTAGATATATTATTCTGGTGTGTGTATATATATTCACATGGAATCATTAAGCACAAAGTGGATCAGTAGATTGATAGAGTTTAATCTCTCTGCCCTGAATGGAATAATTGTGTTTATGGACCAATATTTCGTTTGAAATATTGGATTTGATCCAAGTCAAATGTTTGGATAACTTTAAAATTTGGAATACATGATTTCAAATCAATTCCAAGTTTACGGATGCAATTTATTTGTTTCATTTTGAACATTTGTTTTGTATTCTCGTATGTATATGTTGTAACAAACTCAATGGTACTAATTTGTTATAGTGATATTATTGGTAATGAAGAGGATTTTAGCTATAAAATTAGTGTAAGGTGGTTTAATGAATGTGCATCTGAAGTTGAAAGGGATGTTTTGGAGGGTAGTTATATGTTCATTAATGCTCTATGGAACTACTGGGCTTTAAAGAGGCTCCAAAGTAGAGCTGATAATTCGGGATTCAGCCGGTTTATCACGAGTTTGGGTTTAAAAGTTTCAATCTGATCTCGATATGCAAGAAAGGTGCGAGTTTTGAGCTGCACGGGTTATACTTGTAAAATGTGCGGACTCAACTCAAGTTTATTTATGTGATATCAAATTATCAGCCTGCAAATGTAGAGTGTGTGATCGCATGAGGAAACGCGGTCTATATAAAAGAGATACCTTTTGCTAAAGGTTTCATGGAGTTGTTTTCGACATTGTTTGGGAAGTGACTTGATTATATGGTTGTTTTTGTTTTCTGCACTATATTTCTATAAATTGATATGCATGAACTGAGCTATATCATAGGTAATTGTCCGATTTTTGATTAATCATTGTTCTTGAATTGTGTGAGATGTGCATCTTACTGCTTCTACTATAGCTCTCTGATGTACAATTGTATTTTCTACTGGCAGGTTTGATATGAGTATATGCAGTTAAAATCAGAGTTTGTGAATTGTGATACAGATTCTGCGACTGTTGAGAAACTTGTTAAGTACTCTAACTAGTTGTAATTTGCATGTGTACTTGCCATAATGCATATTACACTTTCTTTACTTTTCTTTTTGCACTATTGATTCATGAATTGCATAGTGAAATATTTTTGGTAGATTATTGCTCTCTGTGTAGTGTCATGAAACAGAGTTTCTAGCATTCTAGCATCATGTAAGCCCTTACCCATCTCTTAAAATGCATTAGAGCTAGCAAATCGAAACTCTAACCTGACCCAAAAGTACTTTGGGCTTGATCGGATTTTAGAATCTAGGCATAAAATGTGCTGATGAGTCCAAAGTTGTTAGGGTTAAGTTCGGGTCGGATGTCGGGTTCTGACTGGTTCGGTTCCAAATTATCGCTCTAGAATGCATGCATGATACATATTGTCATGAAAACAGTAGTTGAGTTCACTCATGTACTGCATAGACATAAATTTATAATCAGATTAAATAAAATAATATTCAAAATATGATATTTCAAATGACAATTGTTAACTTACTACTTACTAATTTAACATTTTCTATCCTTCAAAAAAAGAAAAAATTAATATTTTCTAAACATTGTACTTGTAGATATGCTAATATATTTGAGGGCAATTTGGTCCAATGAAATGGAGGGAGTCAAAATGAAACCGAAAGGCCCGGCCACCAAAACGGCGGGACATTTGGAACCGCACGTGAAGTTAAGTCCTTTGTCTTGTTGAAATGTGTCTCATACTCTCGTGTGCTTGTTTTTTTATTTCATAGTAGTATATCACTATTATTTAATTTAATTAATGTTGTAGGTAACTCGTAAGTTGTTCAAATATTAAAAAGTTATTGGCTTGGGAATTCTAGAGGTAAAAGACCCAATTTGGTATTCGAACTTTGTTGTTTTGATCCAAATTAGTTCTTGAATTTTTGTTAACCAAAATTAATTCTTAAACTTTCATGTTTTAACTCAATTTGGTCCTGAACTTTCAATTGACCCGAAATGGTCTCTAAATTTTTACATATTGACCTAATTTGATTCTTGCCCTTAAAGCTTATATAAAAATTTCAAGGACTAAATTTGATTAATATTTAAAAGTTCAGGGACCATTTTGGGTCAATTGAAAATTCAGGAACTAATTTGGGTCAAAATATGAAAGTTTAGGGACCAAATTTGGTTAAAAAATGTTTAGGGACCAAATTGGATCAAAACATCAAGTTTGGAGACCAAATTGGATCTTTTACCCATTCTAAATTACAGGCAAGACCAAAACCCAGGCAGTCAACATAACACTGTCATGCTTTCCGGATATTCAGATCCCAAGTTTCTTGTTTTTACACAAATTATATAAAGGGTTTGGTTTTGGGATTCACATTATTTTATTGAGTCTGGTAAAAAAAAACTGCAGTTTACACAGACAATTAGTAACTTGGATATCATCGCTATCATTCGTAATTTAACTACTTTGTTTAAGTACCAATCCGAAACAAAACAGTTGTTGGGACAAAAAATGTGACATTTTCTTATGTTGTGAAAGTTTGATACTATTTATACATTTTTATTTATTTATATGGTGTTGAGTGTTTGAGGTCTATAAACTCAATTTCACTATACTTTCTTGATTCTTCTAGACAGAGATTCAGGACAAGAAGCAAAGCCAAAAATCATCAATGATCACACACTATATGTACTATTTCAATTGTATTGTTCTTTGAAAGTGAAGACACGAATATGATACAATAACAAAGGACAATTCAAGAAGGCCAAAAACTGCAACTTCTCCATAAACCCACCTAACAACAAAGCATATTCGTAATAAGACCTGACAATTCGTGTTTGGAGTCTTTTTCAGTTTGAGTTTTAGATGTAAAATGTATAGAATTGTTTCAACCTGAAAGTAATTATATCGAATTTAGTGTGTTGAGACATATGAGTTGTCAACAAGTTCAGGTACAAATTGACGGCTCTAGGAACCATCTTCTCCTTCACATGCTCTTCAATATCAACTTTACTCATGATCAGTATTGTTCTATTGAAATGCTGAGGTTATATCATATGATTGAAGTGAAACACTAAACACATAGCAACAGATACTCTGGTAACAAATTCAAAAGTCTTACAACAAACAAAAAAGATGGGAGTTTCAGATTGTGCTTCTCCAAAACAATTCTAGGGTTTTCTTGGATACAACTTCATGTTCTCAACATCAAAACCCACATTCAGAGATATGCAACATTTCTAAACAAAAATGCTCAAAGGACCTCTCTTGTTTGACGCGTCGAGTCCATTACCAGCATTTCGCATTCCTGTAATCCATGTCCTGCAAAACAAAACACGCGATAAGCCTAATTTCAGCACAAATCTTTCACATTCGAATCCAGTTTTCGCGAACAAATTTATACATTAGGGCTATAGCATTTGCAAGTATCAGCATTTCTCTTACCTCCCAATCTTGTTCCTCGTCGAATCCATCATAATTGTCAATCTTTTTGCTGATTTCATAAAATCACTGCAATGAACATGTACAACATAATGAACATAAGCCAATCTTTTGGGTTGCGATGAAACTTGATCAGACAAAGAAGGTTTCGCTATGTTACCTGAACGGTTCATCGCCTGCTTGTCTCACTGCGCCTCTTGCGTCTCGGTACAGCACGAGACTCAGAAACTCTGATTTTTCGATTCCAAACATGTTAGCGAGCGTTTGATATAGTTCTTGGTAAGAACCGAGAGCTGAGAGGTCAAGAGTCCGACCCACGTCCTCTGATTCCATGAAAACCTTACAATGTCCGGTTTCTAGGCCAAGTTCAGAGGTCTTAAACCCCTGGTGCCATGAAAAATCTGAACTTTTCGGCTTCTCTAGCAGAAACTGAAGCTTCGGTGCACATCTTGACACATCACAAGAATGTCCCGATTTGTGATCTTGTGAGATCTGTTGCTCAGTGAGAATTGGCTGGCCAAAGAGAAAAAACTGGTGCTTCTTGACATTATCGGATTTCTTCAGATTCGGACTAGAGCTCCCCATTGTTAGCGAGCACGATAAATACTCGTCTCTGGGGCTGTCACGAATTTTACTTGGATCAAATGGCTGTGATTGGAACAGCCCCGAGTGCAGCTTGTTGCTGAAGTGGAGAACGGATAAAGGTGATCCGAACTGAGTTTGCCTGGCTCCCTGTATGCCTGCAGGAGTCGTGTTGTCAGATAGACAAAACACGGGCCTGCTGGGCCCGAGGGGGTTGCCTGAAAATGACGGGATGGAGAATTGGGCGTCAAGGGGAAAGTCGGGGTGTTGCGGGTGGAGGCGCAGCTTCTTTCTTGATGGGGAAAAGGGCGATAGGTTGATGACTGGCACGTTCGGTACCAATTCAACCAACCATGGGCTCACGCGCTTCACATTTTGGAGCAAATCTGGCTCGTCCCATGTCACCTGCAATGGAATGTGAGAAAGATTCAACACAAAAGATCGGGTTTTGATATAGAAGTTGCAACTAAAGTTCAGACAAAGCGATTGTCCAATAGCTTTAAAACCGAGCTTATGCTCAATTGTTCATTTACGATATAGCTCAAGCATTCGCTGCTTATCCAAAACCGGCAAAACAAGCAAAGCAATCAAACGTTAAACTCCAATCCTCTCTAGTTTACCATAAGCATCCAATTCACAAAACTAACTTGAAGAAACCTCAAATTCATGCGTTCATTTACGATATAGCTCATTTGATTGTTAGTCGATTATGGATGGTTAAATCAACACAATACGCAATGAGACCAACCTTTAAACTCCAATCTCTCTAGTTTACTATAAGCATCAAATTTCACAAAAGTAACTCAAATCATCAGAAACCTCATTCATTTGTTCATTTACGACATAGCTCATTCGATTGGTAGTCGATTATGGATGATAAAATCAACCGTTAAACTACAATCCTCTCTAGTTTATTACCATAAGCATCCAATGCACAAGTTACTCACAAAACCAACTTAAATCTCAAGAAACCTCAACATTCAAAGATACTACAATCTTATGATCATAAGCAATGCAATAACAACAATACCTCAAAATCTCACAAAATTGCACAATCCTTAAAAACGAAAGAGCCAATGTACCTGAAGAAGCCGCCACGGGGAATTAGGCCACCGGATGCGATCAGCAACCTGAACAGAACCAATAGTTCCCATAAACCAGCTTATCCGCGAAGAATCCTCGGTTTCAAAAGCCATCTTGAACCTCATCCCCGAGCACCACCGGACCCTAATCGCTTCCCGAACAGCCAATGCCTTGACACAAAACTCCGGCGTGCTAGCTCGGGGACTATAAACAACCTCAAATTGCTGTCCTTTAGCCGCGAAACTCGCAGCTTCGATTACACTCTCTGCCCTCACTCTCCCATTTCTCTTGAACCCACCATTACAATTCAAGAAAGTCCCATAATTCGCCGGAGCTGAGCTCCATGGACTCTCGGTCTCAGCTCGGCGCTTGGCTCGCCTAATGCCAACACAGAGCTCGCCATTTTCGGCTCTCAAGAACACGATCAAGTCTCCGGCGACGAGCTTCTTCTGGTTCACGAAATTGCTCCAGCCGGTGGTCAGTAAGTGACGGCGAGGGGTTCCCCGGTAAATGTGCCGGAACTTCCAGACCCCGCCGTGCACGTCCTTGGCAATCACGGTCTGAACCGGCGGATCCGCCGAGTAGTCGAGCCGCGGGAAGATCGTCTCGGCGCAGTACCGGGGAACGGAGAATCCGCCGCCGTTGTTGGCGTCGGATTGGGTCAGCGTCTTCGCGAAAGAATTGGGTTTCTCCGATTTCTCGGACCCATTGGCTCCGACGAGCTCATCGTCGTCGGAGAAGGAGTCGAGGTCGTTGGTTTTGAGCGGGACTAAGGTGATTTTGGAGTAGACCTCGTCGGTGTCGGAATCGGCGAGGAACTTCACGGCGGCGACGCGGCAGAGAATGAGCGGTGGGAGATTCGGTTGGGCCGAGAAATCGACGCCGGAGCCGGCGTGCTCGGCGTGGCCTTGAGGAAAGTAAAAAACTTTAGAGTTCACCGGAGGCATTTGGACCATCCCGCCGGCGCAGGCGTGCCATAGCTGAGGATCTAAGCTCCTCTCCGGCGTCTCCTTCATCGGAAAAAAAAAACTGCTTCTTTAAAAAAGTCGCTGAGCTGAGAAAAAAAATATGGGCTTGTTTTTTTCTAGCTTCTTGATTCTTCTACTCCATAGCCATAGCTCGAAACCTGAAAACCCAAAAAAAAAAAAAAAAACCAGAAAAACCCAAAATTAGTTAACACAAAACAAACAGTTCATTAAAGATTCAAACTTTATCACTCACATTTACACCTCTTCAAAGATTGAATCTTTTTGGTGTTGAAAATGCAAAAAGATTGGAACCCAAAACCCAGATTGCAAAAAAACAGAGACCCAAATCGAATTTCTGGACCAGCCTTGAAGGAGGTTCAGTTTTGAACAGTCTCGAGCTAGTGGTCCGCTACTTCTGCTGCTACTGGATATGTGTATTTATAAAGATGAGCTATTTTATTAGTTGGAGACTCAGTGACTTTATTTATTTATTATATTTTCAGAAATCAAGAACAGGCAAATAAAACAAAATCTGAAAACAACAAAAGTAAAATCATTTTTATTCCAGACACAGAATTTATTGCGGTAAAATGTCGTATGGCGATCAGGCGATATATTATGATTAACCATCGTTAAGGTTGTTGGTGACCATAGTTATGTTACTATGATTTTGCTGTAGAGATGCCAATTCGAGTTGTAACGTGACGATCTATCTATACAAAAATACTCACGCGTCTAATACATGACCCGTCACGTAATCACGTCGAGATTATTCTAATTTGGTAATGTCTCGTCTCTTACTTTTTGTCTGTTTGGCCCAACTGAATAAGCCGATAAGACACAATACTTTGGTCTTTCAAGTGAAGTTACCAAACAAGGCCCAAACCCAACCACATCTGATTGACAAATCACAACCTTCATATTGCTGTTTGCAAGCAAGTGTATAGTATGTGTGTGTGTGTATATATATATATATTGTAAGCAACTAGTGTATAGTATATTGATTTTAAGGTGACAAAACAATATGCATGCAATACTATTAGAATTTTGACAGGACAAGAACCAGAATTTTGGTACAATAATTGCTTTTCTGTATGTTATTCTATACAAAACCTTAAACACAATACTATTGCACCAAACCACATTACTTGGAGTTCAAGACATAACTTGATCTATAAAAGCTGCATATTCGCACAGATTGCCGGTTTACGCAGAAATGTGTGAGTTTTCGATCCGACATGCATCTTTCTCATGACAAATCTGACATGAAGCAACTTGAAAATCAATTGAGTATATTTTATGTAATCTAAACCTGTAAAAGTTCGGGTCATATTGTAAATGTCATAGATTTTAGGTTCAAATTGTATGTTTTAGCTGTAGGTCAGTAACTCACACACTATAAGTAAAACATGTAACTCAGCCTCGTGCCCTAGACTCATATCAAGTTTGAATTGAAACTTAAGTGCCAGCTTCAATTGTTTGTTACAAAGTCACTTGTTTTTCTATATATAGTACTTGATTAATAAGCAAATTTCCCAATTATAAACATAATCAATATCAATCATTGCAAGCTAGAAAAATTTCATAGAACCTAATAATTAATGTCATGACCAACATGAAGAATGAGGCATTTGGTTTTTCAAGCTAAAGTGTTTGGTAAAGGGAACAAAGAAAAGAAATTTAAATTTCATTTACGCAAAAAAGTTGTAGTAATTTTGATCCAACACAACACCAACAAGAGCATCATGAGCACATGGACATGTGATCAATATTTGTGATTGAGAGATGTGGTTGGTGAATAATTAACATTTTTGACATCGACCCAATTGTGGGTTGAGAAAATTTTCTCGGGAACCAAACAACAACTACAGTGACCCCAGCAATGAAAGATGATTGTGAACCAAAGCTTGTTATAGGCATTAATGGTGGTGGTGCCTTCTCTTTCTCTTTACCACATTTGTTGTCTGCCCTAGAATGAAGAAACTTCATATGTAAAATAGTAATGAGCTGACAATTCAGCCTCTTGATTATGTTCGGGATGAAAAGACTTAATCGCACCGAATTTTGCAAATGTGTGGATTTGTTTGAATTGTAGGCAGATCAAGCGATGTGGTCCATGGGCTTGAATTGGACCAGACAAAAACTCGCGTGTTTTTATTTGATATCTTTGTATCGTAATATCTTATCCTACTAATAAGTGTTAAAACGTGTATGTCTGATGAAAAGTCGCCCGATAAAAATGTTGTCTTTCGTCAGGCATAGTACGTTGTTGGTCCGATGGCAGTTTCTACGTAGAACATGTGTGGATTCACCAACCCGATATGAGAAGTAACAACAAATGTATTTTTATGATGCAAACTCCTATATAACTGTTAATTCATGAGGTAACATTTTCTTGTTGATTAGACCTAGTCTTAATCTTACTCTATTAACAATTTGTTTGAATTTTTTTTTTCTTCTCATTATCTAATCATTCATGGCTTGTTTTCTTGTTCACTTTTGCCCAATTTAGATAACATGTGTATAGATGATGTAATTATCTACAATCCAAAGGAAGAAGTAAAGAAAACACTCATGTTTCTCTATTATGCTAATTGGGCATGTGTCTTTACAAATTTAGGATATTTGACCTACTTTCTCAACCATTGAGTAAGTTTGGTTTTTATATATATCCATGAAAAAATTTGTGATTGGTCAATTCAAATCACATGGGTGATGAATCAATTGGCCCATTCAAATAGTATAAATAAGAATAAATTACCAAATGAAAGCTATTTGCAAACTATAATTACATCATGTAAAAATTAATAGAATATATTTAGCATAAACTAAAGCTATCAACGAGATTATTATATCTCATCAAAATGTTGGGATCCAGCGGATCGTTTTGCAGTCGAAAACTTCTACTCAATTATAATGTGGAAAAAAAAATTGATAGACCGGAGTATTAAATTTTAAAATATTTTAATCAATAAATCGATACAAGTTTTAAATTCATATGTACAAAATTCACATAAATCATACTTATCCAACAAAAATGTAATTGGTCAAATAAGAAACATACATACATAAGACTTGTATACGCAAGCAAAGAATGACAAATAAGACTATAGAAGAAGCAAATTCAGTAACCTTACATCACAACTATAATATATTAACACTAATTATACTATTTTTTTTTTTTTAAAAAAAAAGAAAACAGTTAAGGATCTTTCATATTTCAAGTTTTTAAAGGATGTTTCTTAAATCATGTTCTGTTTGGCTGTTTCTTTGCAAATCCACAACTAACCAGGCCGGTTTGGGGAAGGGCCATCTTCATATCTATACCTAACGATTCAAATTGAGGGCTTAAATAATTTGGTAAAAATAACTCACTCGTTTTTATCAACCCAATTTTGTCTTATTTTGTGTCGAGACACATTTGAACTGATAAAAAATAATATAATAAAAACTATTGTGTAACATACTTATACAGTAAAGATGGTAATTTGAGATTTCGATGAAGTTTTTTTTTTTCTTTCAGGTTGAAAATTCGAAACCAAAAACCACAACCCGAAAGAGTGCTGAGTAACATGTGGAGCCGTAAAATTTAAATTTTGACCCAATCCACAAAAACTAACAATCCATTCAGACTTTAAATTGGTTCAACCCGAAAAGCTTTTAAAATCAAATTTCACAAACCCGTCAATTCACATATTTTACACACAAAGTGAAACTAGACCTTATTTGCGGTCCAAAACTCAAATGAAGTCGAATTTCTCCCGAATCAGATTCAAATTAGGCTAATCAACTCAACAAATCCGACTCAAAACTCAAAATGAGAAGCTCTAATTACACATTACAAGGGTGCAATGTCAGCTTCGGCTTCACCTATACCTACACCTAAACCTATTTGTAAAGTCTGTTACTGTTTGGCAAATTTTCACTATTCCCGTTTCGTACAGCGACAACCCAACTGACGCCACCTTATGTCACTTTCCAAACAGTCTCTTTCACTGTCACTGCCTCCTCCTTTGGATCAGTGCCTGTCCTCACTCTACGCGCCTTCGCTATCGTGCGCCTCATGCTCACTCCACCTCCTCCGATAGGGAACAGCTCTGGTCGTAAGTACAGAGTTGACTTCCAATTTAATGACGTGGCGGTATATCAATGGTTCTGATCTGAAGCCGAAGATCATACGATGGGACGTTACGGTGACGTATATGTGTACAGTATGGTCCGCCACACCAGGGGATGGGTACGCGAAACTCCAGAAATCTCTGTCGTTTTGTCGACACGACACGACACGCAGAGAAGAGAGTGTCAGAGAGATCGAACGAGTCAGTGAACTTGAAACTCGGTGAGTCGAGTTTTGAACTTGGAATGTGATCGTGTGTGTATAGGAGAGTACATCACAATTTACTGTTCACGTGTACGGAGAGATTTTCAAGTACGGATAGGGACAGAGCAAGATCAAATCAATCAGACGGTAGTTGATGTTTTTAAATGAGGACCTTACATCGTACTAGTAAGGGGCAAAAGTGTATTTTCATATTCATTGAGTATTTTGTTGGGTTTAGATAAGGGCACATGCAGTCACTCAAAATTCGACCCACATTTTTATATGTTTGAATTACATAAAAATAAAAACGGCATATTTTAGATGTTAAATTTAAAACAACAATCCTTTTATATTGAGTTCGGACACAAACATGAAACTAGGATTGTTAGCTTGAGATTCGAGGTTAGACGAGACATCGAACAAAAATATATTCTATCAGCCTTACAATGAATGTTTTGTCAATATTGAATTTTTGTTATAAAATGAGTGTCTTCTTTGTTTTTCAAAGAGTAAATTATATATAAACTATCAATATTTGTCCTATAAATAAATGTCATGCTTCTCTCCAATTATTTATTTATTCTTTTCAAAATGTGTCGTCTCTCTTTTGTAAACCTTTAAATAATAAATTTTAACTTTAACCAACAATTTTCAAGTACAAAAATAAAACAAAACGAAAACGGTCGTCGACTTAACGACAAAAGAATTTCAAACATTTGCAGAAGTTGCACCTATTTAACAAACATCATTTTCGAGCTGTTGACATGAGACATCCTTCAAGTATCTTGTAGAACTACCAAACAAACACTCAATATCAAATGTCTTTTTGTTAATTAAATATTATAATATGAATTCTATTTTAAATAAGAAAATATTGACTCTTGAGCCTTGACTTGGGGCATTTAGTAAAATAATTTTTCACTTGACTTTACATTATATTGTCCTTTATTTGAATGATTGAGTCAGCGCCGATCCTACGGCCACGGTCACTGCCGGCGTGCCCGCTTTGTCCTCTCCTTTATTGCTTGTGCTTGGACTTTGGACACTCTAATACGAATTATTATAATCTCTCCTATAGTTCACAATTTGAGTTTTAGGACGGGTTCAGATTGTATCGAAAGATATTTGTGTACAAGTTAAATAGTAAATGAAATACAATTTGAGTTTTTGTACGAGTTCGGTTTGGATCGAAAAATATTGTTGTACAAGTTCAATAGTTTGAATGAAATAATTAAATTCGACTAATTATTATTTAGGTGAACTAATTTGTTTATATGATGGACATATCCGTATTGTTGGTGAACCAATTAAAAGTTAAAAAAATAAATAAATTAAACCATATATATAGGCCCACATTTAGCCCATTCTTTTGAGAGAATTCAAATTTTGGGCCGTCCACGAATAATAAATAAGTTGGCCCGAATTATAACCTTCTTATTGGGCTTGACCTGAGCCCATTATATAGGTAGAGAAAGCAAAACAAATTTTGGCTCGGCCCAAACTATAACTTATTATTGGGCTTGACCTGAGCCCATTATAAGGAGAAAAAGCAAAATAATTTTTTATTGGCCCAAACTAGACCTTCATATTGGGCTTGACTTTGAGCCCATTAAAAGGAGAAAAAGCAAAAGTAAACGTCGCCTGAGAGATTCGAACTCTCGCGGGGAAACCCCATGTACTTAGCAGGCACACGCCTTAACCACTCGGCCAAAGCGACACTTTGGTTTGTGATAAATCGTTTCTTTATTTAATAAATATACAAACTCAAATCAAATCTAGACACAACCCATATTTAATTTTGGTAAAAGACCCAATTTGGTCCCTAAACTTTTTTTAACCAAAAATAGTCCTTGAACTTTGATGTTTTGACCC
>JAYMTF010000480.1:0-35500 GCA_036897485.1 Pelargonium nanum | reverse complement strand
TTGGCTTGTGCGTGTAACATTAGTAAGATAGTCGGCTATCAAATAACGTAGGCTATAGTGCACTTGATACCGAAAATAATTCGACTCTTTTAGATCCTTCAGCGCCGTCTTTCGAAACCTTGAATACTTTATCGGTTTCAATGTACTCACCCGAGCAAATCTTTTTTTGTGTTTTTTTCTGTAGCTTGTTTCGTCAAAGGCCTTTCCTTGTTCTTTTTTCTTTTTTTCCTTTTCTTCTTCGTATTCTTCGTCTATTTTCTTTTGTTCTTCGGCCTTCATTTCGGATATCGCCTCAGCATAAGCCCTTTCTCTCTCATTAGGATCTATCATAATGTCCAAAGTCGTTTCCTTCCTAGGGTCTTTTCTCCCTAGGTTCAATAACGCCCTGCGATGTCGACGACGACGTCGGGCCCTGTTCGAGTCCCAAGGTGCTTTCGCCGGCCATTCCTTTTTGTCGTACATGTACCAGTTCACTCCTTCAACCTCAACCTTTAAATCCGCGTAAGAGGAGCGCGAACGTATCTTTCGATTTTGCAAAAAAGAATGAATCGGCGTGGTCCACTCCGCTTTCGCATAAAGATTTAGTAAATTATAAAGTTGGATAAATTCTGGGAAGAGAAAAAAACTCGATCCTAGGAAAGAACTTTTCTTTTCATCATTATTGCGTTCCATTAGTTCTTCTAGTTCGTTTTCATTATTTAACCCCATCCAATCAAAAAAGTTCTTATTGTCGATTTTTTCAACTTCTTCAGGTTCTAGTATCAAACTCAGGTCAAACTCTCGTTGAGCAATCTTTATCGCTTGGGCCCTCCCCGAAAGTTTTTTTTTTCTAGCAGCCAAGTCTTTTTTTCGCTTATCCATGCTTTTTTGTTTTTTGAAAATCGGGGTACGTCTTTTATCATACGACTTTTCATACCGAAAAACACAGCCAAGCTTGTCTAGCCCATGCCTATCAAACTCAGGCCAAAATAAGGCGTAAACAGAGAAACAGTGGTGGTGCCGTATGGTTTCTAGGGCAAGAGTTGCGGCCTCTACCAACTCCAACTCGTCGGGGTGGTCCTTCGGTAACCACCCGTCCGGGAGCACCCTATTCTGTCCAGTTACCCAAGAATCAATAGCGACCTTATCCACCACCTTAGATCCTTTTTTCTTATCTTCAACATCAAATCGTATCTGATTATAATTCATCCGCCTACGCAGTGCC
Organism: Pelargonium nanum; assembly: GCA_036897485.1. Taxonomy (NCBI): domain Eukaryota; kingdom Viridiplantae; phylum Streptophyta; class Magnoliopsida; order Geraniales; family Geraniaceae; genus Pelargonium; species Pelargonium nanum. The sequence goes on along the minus strand of JAYMTF010000480.1, from coordinate 34,296 downwards.
GTCCTATTAACGTCCATATGCATATCCAACAAAGGGTGCTTTTCCATGGAATCGCGCAAATTTTGATAGTTACTTGTCAGCATATCCACAAGGCTATCTTTGTGTAGGTTGTAAAGATGTGCAATTGCGGTGTGTTTATTATTTACTAATGATGGCGCTATGACATAGGGATCCTTCTTATATTCAGCATTAAGGAAGCTATATGCTAAAAGATCATATCTAAGGTGCTTTTTAAATTTCAATTTTCTGTTAGTTTTTGTCAATTTTCATGTTTAGTTGACTGGCGTTAATTATTTTTAGTCAATTATTTTGTGGACGTGACGGTCCGGTTGTACTATACAACTCATGTGTGACGTGACCAACACATGACCCACCACATCGTGGAGAGGGTTGGCTAGCAGAGCCCTTCAGTGGCCGCTTTAAGCTCTAAGTGCAATCGTTGTCAGCTATTAGTGTTCTTCGGTCTGAAGGAGAGGATTATAACGCCTTCAACTTGATTATTCAGGTTGATGGGGATGATTTTACTATTTTTGGTTTGATTATTTAGGATCTTTAGCCATTATGGTTAAGTTTGACAACGTCGATTTTTTGTTTGCAAATTGTTCTGACACAAGTTAGTTAAATATTCAGTCTCTTTGTCGGATTTTTCTGGAAGATTTGATTTTCAAGCTTCCCGGTCTTATATTCTCTTTGCCGTATCCGATTTGAAATGATAAATTATTAAATTTTTGCTAGAAAAAACGTAACTTATTGAATAAAAAATAATAGTGAAGCCAACATTTTCCGATATTTCGGCGAAAAAACCGAGACAGTACGATACAAGGAACCGGACAAAGCTACGAAAAGTAACTAACTTACCAGTCAAATTTCCAACTACCAGTCACTATAAACAACCCAAAACTACCATTCTCGCATCAAAAATCACTACCGCCACTCCAATTTTTCACTCCCCAACACTCCAATTCCTCTCAACAGTCTCTGGAACAATCAATTTCTGCTCTGGCAATAGCAATTTCTTCATCGCTGAACTATAAGTCTCAACCTTTATATCCTCAACTTCGTCAAAACACAGCTCTGGTTTCGCTTTCAGCTGATTTGTTCGATCTCTGCTCTGCAACGTTTAATTTTTGTGTTTCGATTTGTGGGTTTGTGGATTTGGGATCGGTTTGAGAAAATGTCGAAAGCTGGAAAGAAGAACATACAATCGAAGCTGGTGGGTATGTTTTCCTTTTTATTTGTGATATAAATGGTTCGATTGAACATGAAGATTTGGAGGATTTGTTGAGTTTATTGATGGGTTTTTAAGGAGCTTGTAGATTTGTGGGAACAATCTGGGTTTGATGTGTATTTTTGTTGTTTGTGTGTTTTAGCACACCACCTGTTTGATGAAATTACCCAGAGAGCTTATACATATGCTGGTTCATGGGTAGTGTCCAAGATCCAATTTTTTTGAGCTTTGTGTGTTTGGGAAGAGAAGTTTTGATCATAGAGTACTGCTTTAATGCTTTGATTGGCAATTCGTGTTAGACATGTCGTGTTTGTTTCATGTTAGAGGTCAGATATGTGTTTATATGGGCCAACGCTAATAATCGTGTTTGTGCTCGTGTTGGCGTTGTCTTAAACAAGAGATTAGGCGAACTGCAGTTGATGTTCGACGATAAATGTAGGGTTGTGAGCGAGAAAAAGGAGACGAAATGAACGAAAATTAGAAAGGAGAGACAGATAAGAGAAAACACTAGGTTGATTAGCCTAGGCTATGATTTGACAATAATAAATTTCCATTTGAACATTAACTGTGTAAACGTGTCGGCGTGTTTCACTTGTCTAACACAAACTCGTCACGTTTATAAATATGCTAAGCCTATACAAGTTTATAAATATGCTAAGCCTATACAAGCTTAAATCATATCATGTACGTGTTAGGTATCGTGTTGTGTCTAATATTTGCCATAATCTTTGGCTTCAATGTGCGTTTTCCAGGTTCTTCTCGGGGACATGGGAGCCGGGAAAACAAGTTTGATACTGAGATTTGTCAAAGGCCAATTTCTTGATTTCCAGGTTCACTCCTATGATCATCTATCGTGTTACTATTCGGTTTTACTTTCACATATCTAGTACGTGTTGCTTATGAAATACATTTAAAACTGCAGGAATCGACAATTGGAGCAGCATTCTTCACTCAGGTTTTGTCGATAAATGAAGCCACCGTGAAATTTGATATATGGGACACAGCGGGACAGGAACGATACCATAGTTTGGCTCCCATGTACTATCGCGGAGCAGCAGCTGCTGTTGTGGTGTATGACATTACGAGCATGGTAGCTAATTATAAACCTTTCAGTATACTCGTTTTCGTAGAGGCTTTTCGCTTGTTTGCATATCATTAGGCATGTTTTGTGCACGAGACATTTGATCTTTAGTAGTATGTATATGTCCTCGTAGCCTCATAGGTCAATCAATCAAACATTCAAACCAATTAGTAAAAGGACGTTCCAGTACGCGAGACTTCCACTATTGTAGGGTCTGGGGAGGGTCATTTTTGGCCCTGCTTGGCCTAGAAAGTACTATTTCCCTGACTCAAACCCGTAACCTCAAGCTCACATGGGCAGAGCAACCTTACTGTTGCGCCACCTTGTTCGGTCATGTCAACGAGTGCAACTTTTTTTATACTTATTTTGGTTGAAGGTTTTCGCTTTTTTGCGTACCATTTGGCACGTGTTATGTTATTCGAGTAGAAATGTTTTGTGCACGAGACATTTGATCTTTGCTCATGCCAAGGAGTCAAAAAGACGGTCCAGTGCACGAGACTTCCATCGAAATGGAGTCTCAAGAAGGTCATTTTGAACGTAGCCTTAACTCTGTTTGGAAGGGAGGTTATTTCCCTTACACAAACACACTCGGGACTTCATAGTCACAAGACAACAACCTTACTGTTGCGCCACAACGCACCCTAATTCGGTCATGACATTGAGCCATTGAGTAGTTTACTAAATGTTGAATGGAATTTTATATTATCTTTATCTATTCGGAATCCACCTGACTGGATTAATATATGTTGTTTTCACTTCAGGACTCGTTTCAACGGGCCAAGAAGTGGGTTCAAGAATTGCAAAGACAAGGTAGATGACGAACGTTCATGAAATTCGCTTGATAATTCCAAATATACACAAAGTATTTACTTCTTATCAGTTTCTAAAATTTGTTAGTTTCGTTTGCGTATGAATTTGGACCCAAACATAGCTATGCAAATCACAAAGATTCAAATTTACTTCTTCTGGTAATGTATCAGGGAATCCAAATTTGGTTATGTTCTTGGTGGCAAACAAAGCTGACTTGGAAGAGAAGAGAAAAGTGCAAAACGAGGTATTCACAATCGAATAATGTAATTTTGTTATCATTGTATTATCGTTACATTTCATAGATACCATTTAGCGAGGCTTTTCGTATAATTTGTAATTTAAGTACCATGGAATATGGTAGGATGGCCATTTTAGCCAATCTCCGCCCGGGTTAGTACTATAGATCCCTACCTACGATTATGGTGTTTACCGAAATAGGTTTACGGGAATATAGGATTAGGAATGTGTTTGTGGTTTGATTCGTTATGCAATTTACTTCTATATAGATTACTATAAGCAAAATCTTTGATCATTTTTGCAGGACGGCGAGCAATATGCTAAAGAAAATGGCTTGTTGTTTCTCGAAACATCTGCAAAAACCGCGCAAAATGTCAACGAACTCTTCTATGACATAGGTAAGTAACTCTTATCACTCGTACTTTTTCGAAGTCTAAATAAAATTGCTCGGTGCCATAAGCTTCAACTCATCACTCTTTTCACAGCAATAAGATTGGCAAAAGCTGCCCCTACTCGTCCTACGGGAATGAAACTGCACAACAGATCACAACAAAGACAAGAAAGACGGTTTTGTTGCTCCAGCTGATTCATGTATGTAACATTATATCTCTCCCTGAATTAGAGTTGGCAATTTGAACCTAAACCCGTGAGCACCCGAAATGCAACTCGCATTTTTCGGGTTGAAGCGGGTCTGGCTTGCCATTGAAAAGTGTGGATCGGGTCTGACAAACCCACACCCACGTTTTCTAGGTAAAACCCGCAACATGGCCTGAAGCCCACATGGATTTGCACATCTATTAGGTCGAGTTAGAGGTGTCAATTCAGGTTTCGGGTTCAGAAGGCCTAAAACAACTCAAAAGGGTGCAGATTTCAGGCTTCACATGTAAAATGTGCGGATTTACCCAATCCCAAAAGTTATCAAACCTATTTCTATGCAACCAGAACCCGAAAAATGTGGATCGGTTTTGATCCAAATTACCAGCTCTAGGTCGGGTTAAGGTTTTCAACCCGAATAGCCAACTCTACTCTGAATTTATATACCATTATACCTAAACCATACAAGTAATCTCTTTTCCAGGACGGGTGTTCTGATATTTACAAAGATATTGCTCGTGTTCGAAGCCTAACAAGCTCGAAGATCATGCTCTGCTCGACACAAACCCGAACCACGACTATGTGTTGTACATACTTTCCGTATTTTCTTTCAAAGAACTTACAAAACTTGATCGTGTTTAACCTTCAATGATCATTTCTGAACTCAGAATTGAACTTTGTTTCTCTTTAAGAAAGTGACATACTTTCACTATGGTTCAAGATTGTAAGCATTTTCAATATACCAAATGTGTAAATGTGTAACTTAAGAAGACCTTGATCATTTATAATCATCAAAAGACAAGCAGTTTATGATTTTTTTTTTTTTTTTTTTTTTTTGTGTATTTTGGTGTGGCATTGATCTTCACTGGGATTGCAGGTTGATTACTTGCTTATATGTGTTGTGTGGAACTTTTGGTTGGAGCTAGGAGTGTTTTGGAGTCTTTTCAGTGTAGTTGTTAGGTACTTGATCTTCCATGTCAGTTACTTGCATCTATAGTATAATGTTGTGAATTTAGTGTTAGTGTCCGCAAATTACTGTTACTGTGGGTGTTAGATTGTTTGTAGTTGACTAAGTTGAGTGGAATTCACGTCATATTTACAATTGTTATGGAGATTTATGATTTTGTGATTTATTTATGTATTTTGTCGTGACATTGATATTCACTTGGGTTGCAGGTTGATTACTTGCTTATATATGTTGCGTCAGACTTTTGGTTGGAGCTAGGAGTGTTTTGGAGTCTTTTTAGTGTAGTTGTTAGGTGGACAATGTGTTGATTGAAGTGTGGGATTTGAGAATGTTGCCAATGGGAGAATATGTAGCTTCGCCGGTGTCTATGAAGCTGCATATTCCGAGCAATTGCATCAATGGGAGAGGACTTATGCCGTGGCGGAGTTCTTGTTTCAGGGCACGGCAAAGGTTTTCTTCTCTTACATGTTCTGCTGTCCTTCATTTTATGACTTACTGGTTGATTTGAAAATAGCCAATCTACTTACCAATGTGACTAGCGGAACTGGAACTTAAATGCAGGTGTATCTCAAGTTGCTAATCAGCGTTTACTTTAAAATCAACAAAAAATGTGACTTCATATCTTAGATTTTAGTTGTGTACGCATGCTGAAATATGAAAGGCATCCACCAAATCAAATAGTTATTTACCTGCTGAGCGGATAAATAAATTCCCATTGCATTGATTGTTACTGTAGTTTCAGGATTTCGTTGCCATTTCAAAGGCACCAAATGCTGATATATCATGCAAACCATTACAACTTAAATATTGGCAATGGTGTTAATGTACTCATATTTTTATTTATTTATTTCATTGTAGAAAGTACGAGTATGGAAGTTCTAAAGTTTTCCAGTCCTCAACGCGGAAAATGTCACACCTTAGTGTTTCTGGTGCACCACATATGAAAGTAAGTCCTTGTCTCAAAGAAACTTCCTTGGCATGTAGTTGCTTGGGGTCTTTGGTAAACTCTGACGGTGTGACAGCCTCGGAGTGGGTACCTGTTGTTGATCAAGTGCTCCTCATGGCCAGTATTTTTCTTACGTACATGGCTGGAGTAATTCCGGGTCAGAAGTCTTATAAATTTTCTCAGAAGAACATCTCCACCGAACAAATAGACTCTGAAAGCACCACCTCCTCTGGTAGGTAAGGGTAAGCATATGGAAGATTTCAAGTTTTAGAATGTTGTTTCCCTTCTACATCAATGATAAAAAAAATTGTCGCCATGAAAAATGCGAGCACCTTTCTTGAGCTGTCATGATTTATTCTCCACCAAATTTCAGTGCCGCCAGGAACGATGGTCAGGTCAACCCAAAATATGCATGGGATATAGTGAGGGCCAAAATTTTGGACTCTCAAGATGTTATGGAACAGGCTGGTAAATTGGGTAAAAGAGTCCTTGAATCTGATCAAAAAAATGTGAAGCGTCCCTTAAGTTTGTATGCTGTTGCTGAGGGTCCAAGGTTCCGATTGCTTCTGGCTGCCTTTCAGCAACTCGAGAAAGAGGTAGGCACTATCTGTTTTATTTCCTTGTGTTATGATTACTGTGCATAGTTTTTGTATACATGCATGTATTCTTTCCTGGATGGCAACTCATGCTTATGCTATGGAGTACCCTCACTGAACCAGTCCCACACAATTTAATTAGAACATAATTCAAGCCAAGGGAAGAAAAAGAAATAAGTCAAGAATAATATACTATCTGCTCAAAACTGTCACCTACTAGCTTTCTCATAAACTGCCAGAAAGTAATTAAAGTGCTCATATTAGCTAGTTTTGTACTTTTAAAGCAATGATTAGACATACTTCTGGACATGACATTACCTTTATATTAACTATATACATTTTGAACTTTTCTAGATCGATTTTGATTACTTTTATTCTGTAGTTTTTGTCACCCCCATTGTAAAATTAGATTTTCATTTATCAACCAAGGTGCACCCAAACCTGCTTCACAAATTAACTGTATAACTAGACCAAGGTGCACACAATTAGACCAACACAATGCCCTAATGCTACACAATAATGCTGATCAATTTCTGAACTTACAATTTGTCTCTATTTTTGCCAACACATTGCCCTAATGTTACACAACAATGCTGATCAAATTCTGAGCTAGCAAATGCTGGCTTGTCTTATTAATTATATACAATTTGTCTCTATTGTGCCTGTTGACTGCTTGGCTAAGTCAGCTGTTATCAAGAACTTGAGTAGATAATCGTAGTTGATAACATAGGTGAATGATGATTCAGATATTTCCTTTCCTATTTCTTTGAACTAATTCTCATTCTATCTTGGCATATGAATCTCTAATTCATCTCAGAGTCCCTAGTACTATTTGTACATTTTGCTGAGTAAAGATTTCATAATGTCTTATAGGTTAATAGTAGCCTGGGAAATGCTGCTACCATTAAAATGGAAGACTTGTTGGCAGTTTTTGACAATGTTGTTCAGAAATCATGTTGGCCTACATGCATAGCTTGGCTGGAAAATGAACTTTTCCTTGAAAAGAACAACATTGACAAGGTTCCCCCTATAACTTAAAGTTGTTCCTTACTCGCATTGTCATCTTTGTTTCCAGTTGATTGTAAAATTCTGTCTTTTTAAATATTCCCTTGTTTTGGTTTTCGAAATTGACATTCAGGGAGGGAAAATTTGATTTTGCTGGAGAGACTTGTACTATAGTTAAATGAAATACTTTCCTTTGTTTTCCGTTCCTGGCAGGCATTAGTTTCTTTGATGTTTGAGAAGTTAGAAGGCAATGACACAGTTTTACAGACCATCAGAAAATCTGGCAAGGAAAATCTTTATGCAGAATTGCTGGGCTTTCTCAGATTTGGGTCTATGAGGTAAATACAATACCGATCGTGTTTCTTCTAGACCATTTATTCAGGAATCCATCTCTACATATTCGTGTATGTGTTTGTAGTTATAATCTTTAATGTGCTCTTTTCATTTATCTTCTTCAACTTTGTGCTTCAGAAGTGTGCATTCTCGTATGGACACGATATAGCATGTTAGCACCTCATTCTTGTGCACGAAATCATTTTGTCAAATTGCTATATAGTCTTTTAGTGTCTGTTCCTATTTGTTTTCTTTTCTACTCCTTTTATTTATAGCTTGAATAACTTGTGGATGTTGACATTAGCTAAAGGAATTAGGAGACATAATGACCTCAACTGACAGCCTTCTAAAGTGTTAGGGATTCAAGGGAGCTAATAAAGCACATATATCGATAGTTCATTCTTTTCTATTTTTCCAGTGTGTTTGGAGATCTTAATAAAGCACAAAGAACTAATGAACTTTTTTCAAATTTTGGACCTTTTGTATTCCTAGATTAGTGAAGTAAAGTAGAATTTTGACAAAATTGGAGAGGCAAGTTACTAATTAGTTAGTTCAGAAAGTGGATCATCAAGCTCTCTCTCTCTCTCTCTCTCTCTCTTACATATCTGGTAGATGTGTCTAATGAGGAAGTAAAGTGGATTTTTAGAATTCAAACAGTTAAGGCTGAACCATGTGTATATGTGTTATCATATACTTCTAGCACTTAGTGGTAATAAATCTTAGATTAGTGTTATGAAAGGCTCAAGATGCGGCACATACATAGCACCATTGGGCTTTTAAGCTATTAGGCTTATAAAAAAAGGAAACTGCAATTAGCATTACAAAAGAAAACAAGCATGCAGTAAATGCATGTACTGCAATGCAATCTTTCTGTATGCCAGTCTCCAGACAACACTTTTTGTCTTCCAAATTTTCAGTTTCAAATTCTTCTTCATCCACAATTTACAATTACAAGACAAGAAAGAAACAGCAGCCATTGAGGAGCATTCCAACAACAAAACATCAACCACCAATAAAGAGGATTAATACTATGATATTAGAATCATAGATTTTATCCTTTAACTCATACATATTATATTATATTTTGGTAATCATAAAATTGCCTACTATGTGTATGTATATATATAGTGCATATGTGCGCCTTATTTTCAAATGGAGCGCTATGTGTTGCCCCTTGTGCCGTAAATAACATTGCCTTAGATGCCTGCCATAGGTTGTGAGTTGGTTCCAAATGTCAGATGCCACACACATTTTATCCCATTTTACTGTATTTCACTATTGGTTGTTTCTGAGGATAGCTTGTTCTGAATGCATTACATTTACATGGAAGATTTAGAATTAATTCTTAATTTCCTGCTCATCAATTTTCAGAAAACCAATATTTTTTATATGACGAGACTCTTTTTGCCTTTGGCTGTATTCAACCAGGGAAGGTGGCTGTTATGACCAGAGTTTGTTTATCTCACATGGTGTTTCTATATTGGAAGATTTAGTTATTACCCTGGCAGATGGAATTGCAAGCATCTATTTGGAGCTCATTTCTGTTGACAGTAATTTGTCAGCTGAAATGAATAGCCTGGGGTTGTTTTTGTGTACGTTGTCCACCCGAGCTCTCCAAAGATTACGGAATGAGGTACAATTTTTTTATATATTTTTTATAGTTAGTTTAGCAATGTAATTCTTAATTCTTGTTCACTACTGCTTGATAGAGGCTACTTGAATTTTGCATCTTGGATCTCTCCCCACCCTATTTATAAATTAAATAGAAAACAGACTGGACAATACTTCTGGTTAACCTTGGTCTTTTTGTGCACTTTTCACTGTCTTTGGATTTCCTGCTTTGCTTCCTTATTGAGGCTTACACATAACATTGACATTATTTGCTAAACAGGATTTAGTATTGTCTTTTAGTTGTTTTTCATGTGATGTACCTAATACATTGAAAAATTACTGTTCAGAGTACTTGGATTGAGTAGCTTTATTTCAATTACAAACCTTTCTCTATCATGATTCATGAATGAGCTTGGAAAGAGTTGGTACATGATATTCCCTATGGAGGCTCAACAGCAAGGATAATGCATTCACAATCTTTTATTTTTCTAATATCTTACCTGGTGGCTAAAACGCCGCCTGCTATATTATCACCCCGGTATGACCATGCGCACTGGGTAATTGGGCTTTAGGAATATTCCCGACAATGGGTAATTGGGCTTAAGGAAGAGCTTGAATTTCAATTAGTCTTCAACTTTGCTTTTTCTTAACAGGTGGCTTTGAACCTTTGGTTGCATCAAAACATGGAGGTTGTTGTATCAATGTACGAGGATCGCTTTGACCTATGGACTCTTCAGAACCAATTCATTGAAGGACCAAGCAAAGGCCAGACTGAAAATTACAGTTGGTGGGAGAAGTTTGTGATGAGAAAAGCTGAAACTGAATCAACTCCATTGCGTTATGCTGTAATCGGACGTCACTCCATGCTCGTGAAGCGGACAAAGGAATTAAGGGCCTTGACAGGGTGGTAAGTTCTCTCTTTAGTCCACTTGTCCCTTCTACTTGCATGTACAGGCACATGAATGCACCCCTTAGGATGGTACACTGATCGTGTATGCAATCTTGTTCATTTTTTAACGCAGAAAATTCAAATAGGCAGCTTTTCTGCTAGATTGGGAGGTGATGTATGCCATAATCCCTTGGGACATCAATTTTACAGTTGGTGTTGACCATTGATATGCTGGTTAAGGACATCAATTTTACCAAAAATTATGTTCATAAATGACTGTGTAGACAAATTTGCATTTGTTCATAAATCTGCACTATCTTTGCCAGAAAACATAAATAAACTGGTATATGCTAAAAAATTCATTCATCAGTCCATCTAATTACTTGCTATGAATTATTATATAGTCCCTTGCAATATTTTACCACGTTCATACTTAGTTGCTGCTTCGTTTTTTGTTATCTCCAAGATTGAAGGTTACCACTTCTAAACTTGTTGTTTTTACTTTTTGGATTGCAGGAGATACTACTTCAGTCTCTTTCTCGAGTTATCTGACATTAGCATGCCTTTTATTAGAACTGTTTTTGACAAAATCAGCAATGCGATATCATTTTTTCTAGTCACCTTGATCGGGAGGTCCTTAGGACTCATCTACACTGGTATTAGGCAGTCCTTGAGATGGAAGTGATGCGGCTGTAACAGCTCTGTTAAATGCATTTTACCATTTTTGACTTTATTATGAAGCGTCTATAAGATATGATCAGTAAGTTTTCATAATGAGACTGTCATTTCCCCCCTAATTCCTTGTTGTTTTACTAATACATATTGGAACAGAAACATGTCTCGGAGTTGTCAGCACTCTAAGACATTACATACTGCCACTACTAGGCACGTGTTTATCACGTGGTTATTCATCTAATCATATTCACGAAGAAATTAGTGGGAACAGAAATATGTGAAAATGACTTGCATATATAGAGATGGCTATGCTTTTCAAAATATCACAAAAGCACATTTAGAAGATAATCTTTGTGCCTTACCATATTTACATGATAATCTTTTTTGTTGAGAAACTTCTTTTTATACACTAATAGGAAGTATATTATTGAGATCATTTGGTTGCAATCAGTATAATTAGTTTCATTCTCTAATGATAGGCTTCATCTCTGGGTCCTCTTTGGGGGTATGAGGCTTTAGGAGGGGTTTGAGTATCGGTCAGGTTTGCCTAATGTTTCACTTCGGTTATGTCCTATCAGGCAGGCTTCTCGGGTTTTGCTCCTTAGTGTGGCTCTTCCTTATCAGTATTATTTCTTCTTCTAACAACCCTCTGAACCGAACCATGTGTTTTTTAGAATGATGTTATGAGTGAGCATCAAATGGAAAAACGCCAGGTGCTGCTGTAGAAATTATGAGATCAGATTTTTCTGAGACTCTAGTTAGGATGCTTAAAAGTTATGACATGTGAGACTGAATCTTTTCTTGGACTAAATAAGGGAACGGGAAATCTACCTACCAAATGTAATAAAAGAGAAAAGATGCATACCCCTCCCAAATTCATAACGGTAGTGAAAGGCATGATTATAGGGAGGATTGAAGCATCACTATCCAAAACTGAACAAAAAAGGAAGCCCTAAATTTAATGTTGAGGAATGGATATTTCTCGTGCACATAGAACTTATAAATAGGTATCATTGAACAATTATTGTAGATATATTTGTTGGGTAGTGTGTGTTAAGTGTGGACCACATTGGCCCTGGGTCTTTGCTTGGCAGCTACTATATAATCTTTGTTTCATATTTTTGCCTGGTGAAAGGAGCTTTTCGCTAGATCTGCCAAGCATATGTCCCTGTGGTATTTGGTATCGATAACGAGTTTTGATGCTATTGCTCTGTGAAAGCCTTCATTCATGAAGATTAAAGACAGTAGTAGAAAATGAAAGAAAAAGGAGATCTCATTATACCGATTCTTCTCTTAATTTGTGTACCCGTCATTGCTTAGTGCCCTAAATTATTTTCTCCTCATTCTGTTCCTTTACATGCATCTGCTTTACTCATTTAACCTTTTATTAGGTGAATCCAAAATCAAAGCTGCAATATCGCTGTGTGGGTCTATGCAACCCGAAAGTGATATGACATAAATTGAATGTTGTGCAATATTTACTGGTTTCAATGTGCATTTAGGTGTAACGAGATTGACTGAAATTTGTTTTGCAGGCCAAGATTCATGTAATTGATGAAGCCGGTGCACAATCTACGCCGAGACCCAATAAAAACAGAAGCGAGAAGGTGAAGTAGAAACCTTTATAGATTTGACTATATTTGTTTGAAATTGATGTTATTTTAAGGTTTTGCACCATCCTTTGATACCTTTTTTTATGCCCATTTGCCCTTCACTTTTAATATTCTATGAGAGCAACTGTTTTGACCAGAATTTTTTAAGAAAAATTTCCAGATTAGCCAATATTAATGATACAGTGAAGAAAACAGGTAATGAAATGAATTGCATGCTTGAGTTTATGTGGAGTTCACTTTGTGAGAATAAGCAGAGCTGTACTATTATCCAAAGCCTAACAATGAGGCAGAGAGAGCATCTCTTTTTGCAGGCCTTGCACTAAGGTGGTGCTGTTTTCTTGAGCAGTGACAGATGCAGGTTTGTACAAAAGTTGCTCTTTGGTCAGTTTTAGAAATGGACTTGACTTCACTTGTTTTGGTACTACTCATCAAGTGGGGAATCATATTCTAGGTTGTGTGCTTTAAGCCAATGTTTTAAAAACCGGACCGGCTAGTTTGATTGGTATTCATTGGGTGAATTAGTTTTGTTATTAAGCAATAGGGGTGGTAAATATTCATTTTCGTGGGTTGCGTTAAAAGTTTAGTTTTATGGTAAATGGGTCAACTCAAATCCGTTTATTAAACGGGTTGAAATACATGACATGAAGACGATCCATTTACGAGCATGTCGACATGGCTTGACATGACACGTTAAAAAAATTGGGTTGATAGTGGCCTGACCCGGCCCATTACATTTTATCTGTTTGATTTTGTGAGTTATTTTTTATAGGATATGTTTGAAAATTTACATTTTTATCCGTAAATAGATATATCAATAAACAAGACTCGACCTATTTATGACCAGTTTAATCAAATGTGTTGTTAGGTGGGTTGAAACGGTTTTTGACACTAACACAACTCGATTATTAAACGAGTTGAGTGAGTTGACATGAATTTGGTTAAACTAAATCCGAATCAACTTAAATTTGTGTGATGACTCGATATGTAAACTAGTTCAACCTATAGTTTGGTTTTTGAAAATAAACAATGTACATTTACTGACCAAATGGAAAATACATGGATTGTTGACCATGACAATGCCTGTATCTACCTATCTTTTTGTGAAGACATTGAATTAAAGCAAATTAGAAATATAGCCTAAGACAAAAAGGGACACCTAAATATTATTATTATTATTTATTTATTATCAACATATTGAAATTTTTTAAGAAAAGCAATTTCCTCTTTAGTCTTCAAAAACAACGAGTCATGAGAAACATGCCACTTTTATTTATCAATATTATGCTATTCTTGTAAGTACTACCAATTCAACAATGAAGGTTCTCCAAATACCATCAACCACAAAAAGTGGCATAAAGGAATATGAATATTGTAGTTATAATGGTCATTGTTAAATCCCTTTTCAAAGTGATTCTTTGTGCCAAGAAGTAAACAATTTTGAAATTCTTTCCCCACCTCAATGCAAATATGTCTTTTGTACTAAAAATTATATAGTTAGTAAGTTGAATTTGTTGCATTAAAAATGATTATTTTCATAAACTATTATGAATATACAAGTTACATGTATCTTCAAGTATTTATAAAGTACTATCATGACTGTTCCAATCATTTTAAGAGACTTGTGCTAAAATAAAAATACAAATTATGATTTCAAATCCAACTTTCTGAAGGCCGCTCTCGCCGACTCTGATTTGTGACTGACGGCGATAACGGTTTCGTTTACGTCTCCATTCATTTGTTTTATTTTCGATTCTTCTAATTCTTCTGCTTCTTCGCTTCTTATAACTTGTCAAAAATCTCGACTCAATATACATGAAAGTACACCCAACAAAAGCACATGTGCCAATACATTTCCTGTTTTATTATAAGTACATAACTTTCATTAGCTTGCTGGACAAAAATATCAGACTGGTAAAATTGAAATTTTGCAGACTCAGACTCTGTGTTCTTGCTGATCAAACACCATGTGATGTCTCTCATAATTCATATGAATATATGATGCATACATGCATGCATGTCATATATTATTGTAGTACTTACATGATTTTCCCACCAAATGAAATTACCTTTTTGTCCTTTCAAGTTTTCAACTCTTTTCAGGACTCCATATTATTTTTTCTTCTTTTCATCTTGACTTCTTTGACCAATGCTGTTTTGGCTGATATCACAGCCAAAAATAGGTCCACCATCTTTAATATTAATTTCATTCTCAAATCTCAACCACTCCTAAATGTGTGTCTCCAAATCTTTTTATATTTGCATTTTTTTTTCTAAAAAATAGTTGTTAATTGGTTGACTTGTGTGTATTTTTTAATTATATAGTCTATAAAAATGGATTACAACCAAAGAATGTACTGTGTGTATGCATGACCTTTAAAACATCAATCACTCAAAATTTTAATTTGGTTTTGAGATTACTTCAAATTGTTGACATTTGGGGTCACAATATTACGGTCTAGATCCTCCTGGATAGTTAGATTTCAGCTTGACGTTATCTAAAAATCATAAATTACGAGACGAATGACATAGTAACACGTGGCGAACAAATATCACACGAGCGACCAATACTCACATTAATTAAGTTATTAACTTTAGTCATTTCTATTAAATAATGATGCTAATTAACATCTAACACATACCCATTAAAGCCCATTAACCTTTTATGATAATGTACCAAAAAAACTATGATTTTATATAGGTCATGCAACTCCTAGTATATTTTGCTAATGCATGTAGGTTAAAATAATTAAAATATGTTGAATAAACTTTATAGCAAGTCCCTAATATATACCAACAAGTTTTTTTTTTTTCAATTTTTTTTACAAATATGAATATTTTTTAGATTGTGGATCAACACACAACTATATGTAATGAGAAATACCAAAAATGACCTTAACGTAGCAATGTGTCAATACCGAGGTTGTGGGGACCCATGATGTCTTCTAATTTTTGACCATTTTCTTTCACCATGAGACATCTCCAAAACCAGAAGTTAAAGCAATGTTTTCAACTTTTTATTTAGGGAATACAATGCTTTGCCTTTTGTTTTTCTCTTTCCATTTTCTTTTTAATGTCACAAAGTAAAAGTATGGTTTCTAGTTTCCTCCCATTTCCATCCATTAATCGACACAGCTACATATTGATTCAGTTCGATACTTGTACATTATTTTTTTTTAGAACGATTCACGAACTTTCAAATATGAATCTGAACGGTTATATTCTTCATTAAGTGTCAAAACATCAAATTCAACTTCAATACACTGGAAGCTTCTCCCTTGAGCTAGCTCGGGACTTCCCAAATAACCAAATACATCTAATTTGTAGACCATTAATATTTAGATTATAACTACTTATGCAAACCAACATATGGGTGCATTTTGGTCAAGCCAATTCATTAAAAGGGTCATTTTGTAAATTGACACATAGCCAAGCCAATCTTGCACATTTCATGTTTACACTCCTTCCCATAATGCTAACTAGTTTGGTCTTTGGTTCCCATTCTCAACAAATGTGTCTTCTATTCCAAAACCTCCCTTTCCACTAACTTTTTGCTCTTCTCTTCCTCCTCCTAATTAAGCTAGCCTTGGTGCAGCTTGTTCATGGATATTGAACCCTTGTGGGCTCTTGGGGGGTGGTTTCTTTTTCCTAATTTGCATGGCAAAACCAACTAGACCATCATCACTAATCTATGAATATTCACAACCTCTTAATTTTCTCTTTGTTTCTCTTCTCTTTCTTCTTCTTCTCCTCATCCATCCTAGTGACCAAGTGAGGCCATTAATGGCTTCTTCAAGCTCCTCATCAACATCAACCACCATGGACTTGCACCCAAGAGAGCACAAGAGCTCACACACCACTACAAGGTCATGCTCAAAATCTACTAGTTGTAGAGAGTTTGAAGCTAGGGCTCATGAAGTTCCTAGTGGTCCAAATCCCATATCAAACAAGTAAGTTGCTACTATTGTTGGAGGAGATGAGAAGTTATTGTAGTTTATGTCTTCTTCTTCTTCCTTTTTTTTTTTTAAGAGGATTTGTTACCTCTTGTTGGGATTAGGGTATCAAGCATCTTGATGGTTTGTTGGGATTAATTACTTTTATTGTTATTATTTTATAAAATGTATAGCAAGAGATAATGAGATATGCTATTTAATTTTTATGTGTATGTACTCTTCTTTTTTCATTGGAATTTGTTTCATATATAGATCATATGATCGTTAAATTATTATTGGAAACTTGGAATGTATCTTCTCCCTTCTTTTTAAATTTCTTTTATCATTATTACACAATATAATATGATCATTAAAATGATTCATATGCAAGATAAATGTCTATCAAACGATTCACATGTTAATGTACACATAATTGAATTGCATATTTTCACGAGACTTCAATATCATAAAATGTAAATGTGTATGAATGTAAATGCTATTACATAATTGTTTTTAAAGGTCAAACTTACTATTGATTCCTAATAATATTCATTTAAATATATCAGCTTGGTTATAATCTCTGCATTATTTTTTTACTTACTGAAGTTAAAGTTAAAGTTTGAGATTTTAAACTTTTGCGTTGAAATGTAATATTGATTTCTTAATATAAAATTTGAAGAACTAATCGTGATATCAATATGTAGGTAAAAAAATTATGAGTTTAACTTTTTTTAATTTTAAAAAATTGAGCAAAGAGAAATTATATATTAATACATGTTACCGACACTAACAATAATCTTGTAGCAATGCTTAGGTGTAGTATTAACAGTGATATTTAAATTTAAATCATAAAGCAGTACTAAACTATATTAATCTTTATCAATTAATGGTTGTTTTGGTTGCATAAATTATTTGATGGGTTATTAGATTTTGCTTTTAGTCCTTTTTTTTTTTTTTTTTTTGCTTTTAGTCTTTTCAAAACACAAAATCCAACAAAGCAACCCCATGATTTGATAATCATAACAGTGTCTTGTTTGAATTTTGTTGAATATTGACATGCTATTGCCAATCATAGGCTTTAATTATGCATTTATCATTGTTTTTTCTATTTTTGTTTATTATTTTTTGACAGAAAAAAATCTTTCTTCAAATTCATTGTCATTTTCTCACAATCTCAATAATCATATTCTCTTTATGATGAATGTTATTAAGGCTAAAAATAGTATAATTTTTTAAAAAAGTCTGATGTCATTTTCATCGATGCAAAGAATTTGCTAGAAAGAGGAAAAACAACTTTCAAACCAATTCACAAATATAATTGACACTAATAAGTTGAACCCACTTGACTAAAGCATCACGAATAATCAAATGAAGTACACTGAAATTCTTCTCATCAATCTCAATAATTAAGTTGAGGATACTAAAATCCTCCACAGCGTGAAGATCGCGGACAAAATGAAGTTAGGAGGCTCTCAAAAATCACAATCAAACACTTACGTTTTTCTAGAGAATTGAATCGACCTAAAAATAAACTGTACCAACTAGCAAATTTGTCCCTACTCCTTCTCAATTAGGAGTATTCATATTGTTGCACATCTTGCACATACGGTAGTATTAATATCGTTAATTTCTCACTCTAAACTCAATCCATCTTCAAATGAATCCCGCGAGGATCCTCGTTCTCCCCGAACGAGTTCTTCAATTCTCAATCGAAATCTGGACCGACATTGTTCTTGCTCTTCCATCTTCGAACGAATCAGCTCCACCATTATTGTACAAAACTCTTCCATGATCGAATAAAACTCTCCCATCTTGTGAAATTGATCTTCAATCTCCGCAAGAAACTTGTTAACATACGCAATAATATTTGCCTAGTGTACCAGATTTGAATAAATCAGTTCCTGTTCTAAACTCACTAGGACTTGTCATGAATTTATTTATTTTTCTCACGTATCAAGTCTCGTGTAGTTAGGTATGTTGGGTCAAGCGTTTTAAGCGTTTTGAATTCTCTTTGAGGTATCGGGTTCGAATTTTTCTGCTGACGGTATGAGGTGGGTTATTTGGGTTTAAAGGAGAGAACTATCCCATGACGGTATGAGGTGGGTTATTTGGGTTTAAAGGGGATAACTATTCCATGTTGTGTAGCTTAACCGATCAAACAAAAATCTCGACTTGAAAATTAATCCATCCAAATAAGTTTGACAAAAAAATCGAAAAAAATTAACTATTCGTGGGTAGCCTAATTAATAAAAAAAAATATCGACTTGAAAATCAATCCATCCAGACAAACCTGACAAAAATAAAAAAACCTAACTACTTCGTGTGTCACTCGATTTACAGACTAGACCGAAAATAAAAAAATTGATATTGTCAAACTTAGCCACAGTGGCTAAAACATCTTTCTGGTCAAACCATCACCTTTCAAGTTTTGACATTAGAATATGGATTTAGATTAGAACATATGTATTGGGCTGTTCAGATCCCATAATCCAGTATTTGGGCCTTCTATTGGGTCACGAGCCTTTAGATTTGGGCCAATGGACCTCTAGGCCCATACTTTATTATCTGCGAATCGATCCGAATGGCCCATATCTTCGCAGCGAATCCAAGAACCTTAAACCCTAACTGGAAAATTAAAATCTTTCCGCGAAAAATCTCTATCGGAACATTACTGAATTTCGGTTCTTCGCCGGAGAAGAAGAAGAATCTTCTCACGAAGAAAATGGCTCTACTATACCGGCGTCTGAGATCATCCTCCAATTTCTTGCCACAGCTGTTTTCAGGTCCTCCTAATTTGAATTTTGAATTTTTCTTGATTTTCGTCTGTGAGTAAAAATCTCGTTTGTTGTATGAAATTGTGTTGTTTCTGTTTGGTTCCCGAGAAAAGTGTAAGAATTTGTGGTTTTTGCATCGTCTGTGACTTCAGAGTGACGAAACTATGTCAATGCTTCATGTAGTTTGCATTTTGGTGCAATCTATAATGAGCTTGAGCAAATTTTTTTAACAATATGAATTATAGGTATACTTAAGTTCTGAATTACTGTCATTATGTTGTTAACTGTTGATTCAAATTATAAGTCCTAAATTGTATGGTTTTTAGTTTTATTAGCATCTGAATTAGGATATGTTCACTTGAATATGTTAAATAGAGTTTAGTTTAGTTTGTGTTGTTGTTTAGCTTTCAAATGTAGAATACATTGGTATTGAGTTTCATTGTTTTGTTTTCTACTCAGGTTATCCACAATATAGACGAGTTATTAGCTCATCGGATAAACCTTTGATTCCTTTGCCTGTTCAGTTGGAAAGAGTGGATGAAAGTATGGTAAAGGGAGGATGGTATGCTCATAGGTAATTTAATTTAATTTACCTTTCATTTTGGAAGTTATGTTTCAGAGCTCTCTGCAAGTTTGTTCTAAGTTTTGGGTTTCCTCCCAAACCCCTAAAGTTGCCTTAAATTTTGTATTGTTGTGTGGTCTTTGCAACATGTCATGATATCACACTATAATTTGTTATGTAAGTATTTTCCCAAGTTATTTGAGTGAAAGGTAGTGAGTTTTTCGGTTACTGCTTGATTTATTATTGTAAAATGTATCCATGTCGTACAAGGTCTTATTGCTAATGAGGTTTGAACTTTGCTATCTTTCCTAACTCATGATAGACGGTCTCTTTCAGGTTCTCAACAACTCCTGTAGAATCGCGCTGTTCTCCTCCCAAAGTTGATCTGTTGCCTTTTATTCAGTCCACTTTTGATGAGATCAAAGGTACTAAAAGGTCCTTTTAAAATGATTTGACTTATACAAATTTATTACTACTACCTTATGTTTGCATGAATTTCTGGATCATATTCTATGAAGAATTTATTAATATGAGTTTCTACTAATAATTTGCACAATTTTTTTAAAATAATTTTACAGGGCCTCATCATTGTTGGTTGAATAAAGTTGAGGGGGACATAAAATTTTCCAACAAAGATGGAACCTTCCTGATTCTTGCAGGACAATTCCTATATAATTTCTCAAAATCTGGTTCCGACATTCTTAATATGCTTGAAAAAGTGAAGTCAATTCAGCAGAGGTAGGGGAAAGTAAAGTATTTGTTTGTTCGGTCTTGTAGATTTGGACGAGTCAGGTCGTGTTGAGGTCTTTCTGAAGTCCCACTAACTTTTTCCCATGTTCTTTTCCCAGATTTCCTCAAATCAGTGTTGTGGGTCTTCAGCCTGGGTGTTCAATTTCTTCTGCCGCCGATCATACTAATATTATACAATTAATAATGAAGGAATACATCACATTTCCCATTTTGTTGTCTGATAATAACATCTCTGAGGTAAGGAGTAGTATTTTGTTGGTTTTGCTTCAAGACATTGTTCTTTTAAAGACTAAAATTCCATAGTACCATAAAAAGTATTTGTCTTGGTAATATGGCCTTACCTTCTTCTACTATTTATTTTTCCAAATGTCTTGAAGTATGTTCAGACTTCAAAGTCATCTCCTTCTATTTTTTTCCTTTGAAATATCCGAGGCTACTTTTTTCCTGGCATTAATTTCCTAAACTATTACGTCTCTGCCAAGCAATGTCTGCTCATTTTCAGACTAAGCAGTAATCTATATCTATATTTGTCATATTTTGCTACTGCAACGCCATCCTAGGCCTCTTAAGATTTAAATTCCCTTAAAGTCAGCTAAGTCGAAATGATTATGAGTTAGCAAACCTTCTTTTATTTGGATCAGTTTCTTTTGTGTATACTGCCCAGGGCGGAAGTAAATGACACATTGGGATGTTTTGTTAGCTGACGTTTTCATGTTAGACTTACATTTGACCTTTTCCTTTTATATGAATACTTAATGTTAACAATGTGACAATGTCCTTGTTGACTTAGTTGTTTTTCCTCATTATACTCTTTTTTAGTTTTGTCACATATAGATAGAAGATGGGGCTTGTTACATTCTATTTAAAGATTCTGGCAGTCCAACATTATACCGCGAGAAGGATCTTGATCTTATAACTCTTATCAAAGGTATACACAATTTATATGTATGGTATGGTCAAAGTTTTTTTTTTTTTTTTTTACTTTTATTATGTGTGTGTTTGAGGTGACATTGACAGATACTCCACTTTTTTGTGTGAATATCTAAGTATTCTAGTGTCTTTGGGAATTATGCTTACATGTTAGTGTCTCATTTACTTGTTGTGATGCAGCCATTGAGGAGTTAGGCTTGCAATCTGTTGAGAATGCTAGAGTGCTCAATGAGGACAATACCAATAGCATTGGTTTTAAGCCGCTGAAAGTTATTAAGGAACCAAATTATTGCTCTTATATGCAGAACTTGCTTCTTTATTACCCAGGTATAGGCTCCATATACATGGTTTATTTGTAAGTTAATATATAGATGTGTATGCATGTTAGATATCATAATGTTGTCATTCTTGGATTTTTTATTTGGTTACGCTTTTCTTGCATTAGTTATTTGATATTTCTATTTATGTCAATGTTTTGATAATTTAGAGTTCTCAGTTTCTGTGTTCTGTTGCAGGCTGCATTTCATCAGATGAAAATGGAACCCGTCTGTTTTTATCTGACAGCAATCATCATCGAATTATTATACTTGATGCGAACGGAAAGATTATAGACTGTGTATGTATATAAGTTATATAATCAGTATTCACATAATGAAGCTTCAAGTTATTGTTTTGGCCCATTAAATATTGACATAATGTTATTTGGTGCTCAGCAATTGAATAAAATTATGCTATCTTGTGCTCTTACCTGTGTATTTGGTACTTGACTGATGAAGGAAATCACAATACGTAAAGTGTGGTATATTGGCCTGCGTATTTTCACACATTTAATGTAAAAAGTAAAGTGTAGAAAGAGTTTGAAATCAAAAGATGAATTAATACATAACATTGGCTTTGAATTTGTTAAATTCCAGATTGGTTCTTCCCCGGGTTTTGAAGATGGAGAGTTTGATAACGCCAAGTTGTTGCGTCCTGCGGCTACATTTTATGACGATGCTGAGGACTGTTTATATTTCGTGGATGCAGAGGTATGGCCCTCTCATTCTGTAGAGGGATAATTTATGATAGATAAATTGTGTGAAGTTCTATTAGATTCTATCCTTTGGCAATTCTAAGCAGCTTTTCTTTAACTTGTCCAGCATCATTTTAATTTGTTATGTTACAAGACGAGTCTTGAGAATTGTTTGAAAGAATTTAATAGTTATCGATATATTTTATTGGATCACTTGAAGTTCTTATCCCCACTTTATGTTTTGTAAAACATGGATGATTTCTTGTAGTATTATCCTTTAAAGAATATAATGACATCGAATGGACTTTTGCTTCAATTTGTTATTATTGTGGCATTGTTATTTATACCATTATTGTGTAGTGTGTCTCTTATGTTTATGTATTTGCTTTCTTTCTACTAAGAACCACGCAATCAGAAGAGCCAACATGGAGAGCCGGGTTTTAGAGACAATTTACCCAATATCCAACCTTAAGAAGGAAAAAACTATGTGGACACGGATCAAGGATAAGCTTGGTCTGCGAAGGGATGTTGATGTGAAGTCTCAAGCATTCGATTCAAGATCAATGATGTTTCCTTGGCATCTAATGAAGTCCGAGGATGATAATTTATTAGTTATTAACCGCAGGTAAGTGTCACAGTTCTTTTCATACTCTCAGTTGTATCTTGGAATTCATAAGGGATCCCAAGTTGTAGTACCCTTTTGATATGTCTAAGAACAACTTAACTCTACTCAACTCAAAGAAGTTTGAGCTATATGACAAGGTTTGTTCTTAAAGATCCAAATTCTGGTCATATATGTTGGAGGGGACCATAAGACATGAACTAAGGTCATTTGTTAACCAATTCAGTCATTGAGCCTATGGTTCAACAATCCTATTTTAGACAACTTTTTTTTTCTTGATAAAATAAGTAAAAACAAAAAAAACAAAAAACAAAAAACAACAGTTATGCTCAAGACTCATCTTATTAACACACATTTATTATGCTAAATAATATAACGGTCCAGTTCAAACACTGGCTAATTAGGCCAGCTCATAAAATGTGGGTTTGACTGGATTTTACCTCTATGGATTATCTTATTTTGGAGGAGGAATGAAACTGGAGAAGTAATTGATTCATGGTTGAACTAGTTGAATTTTTAGTTTAGTTTGTTTTGTTTATGACAAGTGACAACCATAGTCCTATTAAAGAATCCCTACAAGCATAAGGAATGTTATTGGCTAAAACCCATTGTATTTGATGTCTATGAATATTCAATATATGGTATCCCAACTTTTTTTTTTTTTTTTTTTTTTTTTTTTTTGCAGTTTTGAAACTTTGTGGAGTATAGATTCTGCTTCAGGGAAGATAACTGAAGTTTTCACAGGTTTGAAGCTGGTTATTGATATTCATATGATTTCTAAGTAAATATTCTGATATTCACTTACTGGTACTTGTTAAAAGGATTTCAGAATATTTTGGAGATTTTTGGACCGTTGATAATGGAGAAAATTTCCCCTTTGGAGAAGATGCCTAGTGATTGGTTGCAGAAGCAAGTAGATTGTAACTTTTCCGTAGAGGGTTTTGAATTCGCTAGTCTTATGTCATCCCTGACTACTTATGAAGATCACGTGATTATTTGTGACACAGGTACTAAAGCTAGTGTGAATGGCTGAATGTACTATTTCCTGCATTGCCTATATATATGCTTTATTTTTGTTCAATATTCATTTTCTTGTATGTGTTAATGAAGTTGGCCAGAGGATTTTGAAATTTGATGAAGAATCCGGAGTCTTTTCAGATTTCCAGCTTTCCAATTTTGGGGTCCTTGGATTACCTTATTGGCTGTCCTTCCCTATGGAGAAAATTTATTTGTGAGTAACTCTATTCTGCAAAAATGAAATCTCTTTTGTCAAATGCCATTCCCCGTCTCACTTGGATCTCGTCAATCATTACTTTTAGATTCAATACCGTATTTTATCTAATGTTTTTTCTTTCAGCTTCTTTTACTTTCTGAACATGACTTAATGTTTTCCTTCTCATTTCTACCTGGTTGATTTGACAGACCGGATGGATTTCAGTGCTCACCGATTGATCATATTGAGCATTTCAATTTGTTGCCAGGTGGTTTTGGATCTACATTTTGGACATTTCATTTTCTGTTTTGGTTTTTGGAACTGAAAACCTACGTTAGTGACACAAAGTACATCATATTTTGTTGCAAAAATAAACCTGTTGCTTTTACATATGGCATGTTAATCTATCTTAGTTTACAAAAGTTTCCGATAAGCTATTTTAGTGGTACTCTGTCTATTTGTGCATTAAGCAATTTGCTTCATGAAACTTCCTCCAATTTTAGTTCCGCTCTTGCATAGTCCATAGTATGATGCTGTAAATTATTTATTATGTAGGTTAATTTTTTAGTCATTATCACTGATCCTAGATTTGACCCTTTATGGAACAGGCAAAACTAGCATACGGTTGAACATAAATATTCCTTCGGATACCGAGCTTGCAGAACCAATACATGAAAGTAGTATGTGGCGCCGGGCAAAAGGAGCTGCTGTTGTAATCTCGGGTTTTGAGGACTTATTGGGACTAAAGAGGGTTATTATCTTGCTGCTCTCTTTTTCTCTCTTTTGAGGTTTTCCAAGTTTGCCCTCCAGTATATTTGAGAGATCATGTAATTGGTGCACGCAGGTTGGTATGGCCCAACAATATTACGACAACATGGAGAAACTTAATTTTGAAGAAGTTGAAGTTTCTGATGAAGACGAAGCTACTTTAGAAATACACACTCAAGATGAAGGCAATTATCTCGACTGTGTTATCCTTACCTCTCCCGGAACAAGTGAGGTATGCTTAATTGCTTATTCAAATTTATATATGTTGGTTTGCGTCATGTTTTGGTAATTACGAATTATTACCCAACTATGATGTCCCAAAACACGTATGTTTTCACTTCGTTCGTAAATCACCAATTTACAATGAAGAAATTCATTCTCTCTCGTCACACGTTCTCTTATGTTATAAATATCATATCTGAACCCAACATTTTAGAAAAGTGAAATCTGATCCGTGGCCCAAAACTTGAATGAACCTGAAGCCTTGTTCGGGTCTGATTTGGATTATCTACTACCCGAACAAACCCGAGATTGCCACCTTTAAATATACGGTTTTAAAATATAATGAAAATTGGAAGTTTACGTATATGTTGTTACTAAGTACTCTGTTGCATAAATGCCAATCTTTAGTCTTTTACCATGCTAAGTTGCAAACACGGTATGACATATTCTCTTTGAATCATCACACAGATTGTCATTCAGGGAGCGCTGTATTTAAAACTGAAAGGAACTTCAGATTTACCGGAGGATTGTCAAGAGAAATACGCAGCGAGGATAGCAGATATTTTGAGTCCAGAGAGCGACGGCGAGACGAGAAAAGATTCGATCATTAGATCCTTGTTAAAATCAAACAGAGACATGCGAGACATTGTGTTTGTGAGACCTCTACACGTGAAATTACACTTTGAATGTCCGTTTCACCCGAAAGATGAATATAATGAAAGACTACCCGTGATCACAGAGTCGATGACGCATGTCGACGTCTCACTCTGATTCATCATAGTTTTAGGAACTTTGTAAAATTCATGTCTACTTTTGTTCCCATTGCAGTGCAGATGTTTTAGAACACATGTTTGTCAAAAATGGTGGCTCAAGAACAACTGCTTGGAGCAAGAACATGTAGAAATAGAATAATGAGAGCGCTTAATACTATATACAATGGTTGTAGTTTTATACAATTGACACTAATTGTTTTATGTGTTGAGTTTGAGACAATTGTATGTTCTAATCTTGTAATATACTACGATTCATAACAGAGAGTAACGAAGTTAAGATAAGAGTCTAATATATAACCTCTGCTTTTCTTCTTAGTAGAAATAGACCCGACATAGCACTAAATATCTCGACAAGAGCAAATAGATATGCAAATTCCAAATGTTCAGGAGAACGTTCAATAAACTGTTGTAACTGGTTGGAACAATGCGATCAACTATTGTCCTCTTCATGAGCATTAGTAATATAGCGGTACAACCATTATCCTCTTCAATAGATTATATTTCTAACCATAAACGATCCAATAAAGTTTCTATCAAAGGAGAAGAAACGTGTAAAACATCGCAACAATAAAATACGATTTAAAACAGAATAACATGAAAAGTATGCACATTCTCACGAGTTAGTATATGGTGACGATAGAGATTATAATGTGACGTGCAAAATAATAGAAGACGAGACTAAGAAGAAGAAAAACAAACTAGACGAGCCAATTGTAGAAATGACAATAACGATAAGAACAATAATAATCTTGTTAGATCAGCTATTTGATATTGAAACGTTCGAATTTTGACGTACAAATAATTTTCATTACCGATGTTTCTCCTCAAATACCAGCTTTAAATGGGCCTCATTTGGGCCCATTTAAGAGTTCTATTTAATATATGAGCCTAAAAATTACAGTCTTGCCATTTGCAATGGAATTCAAACCTTTTTATACTATCGTTAGCGTGACCGTTATTTTGCCGCCAAATTACGAAAACGTGCTCCACATTTTATATGCAAATTTGGTTGAATTTTTTTCAAAACATAAACCATTATTTATCATATAATCAATCATCTACCAACTTCAATTTTACTTTTCTAAAATTAACCTCAAAATTTTCCAAATAATTCCGGTGGTTCCATACGAGGCAGAGGCAATATGGTACCCACGTTTCCAATTTCTTCGCGAATCGAAAAAACATAGAAACCTATTCTTCAACATTTTCTCGTTAGACAGTTTGGTAGCATCTGTCTCAAATTTCTCTTCGTTTGTTTCTTCAGTTTCATGGGTTGTTTCTGGGTTTCTGGGTTCGTTTCAATTATCGTTGTTGTCGTTGCTTTTAATTAATCGGTTTCTTCACTTTTAGCCTCTCTGGGTTTCTCCGAAACCTCGTACCCACCTCCTCTTTTTCAGCTTTCAACAACAACCCATTTCTCAATTGTAAATCTGTATATTTTGTGTCATTCAAATTATATTTTTTTAGGGTTTTGAAGTAAAAATTAGAGAAAAAAAAATGAGTTGCTTTTTGTGTTTTGCACCTCATGACAAGAAATTGTGTAAACGGCCCGACAACAACAGGAAGGTGGCTCAGTCGCCGGCGGCGGCTGTGGCTGCTCCTTTTAAACAATCGCCACAGAGACGGCCCGGTAATGATCAATCCCAATTTGTATTTGTAGTTGTTGGTTTATTTTTGTTGTTTGTAGTGATTGCACACAAGGTGTTTGTTTATATGCCTGAGTGAAATGTGATGGCTAATTAGTCATAAAAGTTTTTGTTTTTTTGGTAGGTTCTTCATTGACAAGGAACATTATTGAACAAACGCGAATGTGTTGTAGTTGTTGGAAACTTGGAATATTTGCTAGTTAGTCTTAACCTTTTTCTTTATTTGAGTTGATACTTGATTGATATGTAAGGAACAGTATTGAGCAATCTTGAATGTGCTATAGTTGGAATGTGATGGCTAGTTAGGCATAATTTATTTTTTTCCTTTTTCTTTATTTGAGTTGATACTTGATTGATAAGGAACAATATTGAGCAATCTTGAATGTGATATAGTTGGAATGTGATGGCTAGTTATGCATAATTTTTTTTTTCGGGTTTTTTTTTTAAATACTTAATGGACGAGGGACTATATTGAGCAACCTTGAATGTGTTATAGATGGAATGTGATGGGTAGCTAGTTGTAAAAGTTTCTTCTTTTTCGGGTTGGTTCATAATTGACGAGCAATATTGAGCAATCTTGAAAGTGTTGAACGCGATGGATAGTTAGTCATTGAAGTTGTTCATTTTTGGGTTGGTTCTTAATTGACAAGGAACAATATCGAGCAACATTGAATGTGTTATAGATGAAATGTGATGGGTAGTTCGTTGTAAAAGTTTGTTCTTTTTCCGGGCTGGTTCTTAATTGACAAGGAGCAATGTTGAGCAATCTCGAAAGTGTTATAGTTGGAATGTGATGGCTAGTTAGTCATAAAAGTTGTTCATTTTCGGGTTGGTTCTTAATTGACAAGGAACAATATTGAGCAATATTGAATGTGTTATAGTTGGAGGCTGTTTTTATAATTTACGAGAAATTGTATTGAGTAATCTTGAGTGTGTTACTGTTGATTATTGAAGAGTTTTGTTTCTTGATGTTTTTTGTTTTGTTGTGCATTTTATACAGAAAATCAGAAACAAAAGAACCCAGCTGAAACAGTGAAGAACAACACAGACAATAGAGAAATTCACCACAATAATATTGCAGCTCAAACTTTTACTTTCCGGGAGTTGGCCACAGCAACCAAGAATTTCAGAAAGGAATGCCTAATTGGTGAAGGCGGATTCGGAAGAGTTTACAAGGGGAGACTTAACAAAACAGGCCAGGTATTAAAAATTCTTTAATCGCGTTAAATTTTTTGAAGTGCTTGTCGTTGATGGATTGGCTATCTTTCTACGAGGTCCAGTTTTGGCGTTAGTATATGTATTTGACTACTTTTTTGATTCAGGACGTAGCTGTGAAGCAGCTCGATAGGAATGGATTGCAAGGGCAGAAGGAGTTTCTTGTTGAGGTCTTGATGCTCAGTCTCTTGCACGATCCGCATCTTGTGAATCTTATTGGTTATTGCGCTGACGGAGAGCAAAGACTTCTGGTTTACGAGTACATGCCATTGGGGTCTTTAGAAGACCATCTTCTAGGTAAAAAAAAATTCCCCATTTTTTTTCTTTCGGCATCTGTATTAGTATAGGGTATTTATCTGCTATTTGCCCTTTATATCATGACTTGTATAATAGTATTGACATGGTGAAAACTTAGGGTTTTTTTTATCTGTAATCAGACGAAAACGAAACTTTAGGATATTATTTTCTCCTGATATGAACAAATCTTGATAAATATATAAAAGTTCTCCTTTAACTGTTAAGAAGCGATGCAAGAAACACGACGGGATGTTTAGCTTCTCTCTATTGCACTAAGCTTATAATAACCCCGAAACATATAACTTCCATCTTTCTTCAGTTAAATTGCTTGAAAACCTTAGCCTTGACTGAATTTTACTACAAGTCTTTTCACAGATTGTCAACCCGGCCAGAGGCCGCTAGATTGGTATTCAAGAATGAAAATAGCGTTAGGGGCTGCTAGAGGTCTAGAATATTTGCACGACAAGGCAAATCCACCAGTCATCTATCGTGATTTGAAATCTTCTAATATCTTGCTCGACAGAGAGTACAATGCAAAACTCTCTGATTTTGGGCTAGCCAAGCTTGGACCCGTCGGGGACAAAACACACGTATCTTCAAGGATAATGGGAACTTATGGTTATTGCGCCCCAGAGTACCAAAGAACAGGTCAATTAACTGTAAAGTCGGATGTGTACAGTTTCGGAGTTGTTTTGTTGGAATTAATCACTGGTCGAAGAGCCATTGACACGACAAAAAATGGAAAGGAGCAAAATCTTGTTTCTTGGGTAAGTCTATTAGCCACTCTCTTCGTACATTTTTTATGGCATGATAAGCATAAGTAGGGTTGACAATTCGTGTTATGACCCGTTTTATTAAATGGGTTAGTCGGTGAAGTGGGTTTGACACGAGCATGATTAAGCTGAACCCAAACCTACTTAAATCTGTATGTCGTTATGCTGATTACCTTTTGTCCTCGTCATTTCCAGGCGCAACCTTTATTCAAGGACTTGAGCAAGTACCCGGAACTGGCTGATCCACTTCTCAAAGGAAACTACCCGACGAGAGGTTTGCATCAAGCAGTTGCAGTTGCAGCAATGTGTTTAAACGAGGAACCAACTGCTCGTCCCTTGATCAGCGACGTTGTCACTGCTCTTAGCTTTCTCGGGGCTTCCACAGATAATGCATGTAACCCTAGGCCCGATTCTCCACCGCAATGTGAGGAAAATGAAGATGACGAGCTCATTGCAAGAGAACGCGAACTAGCTGTAGCCGAAGCAATAGCTTGGGGGACCAATTCCAGGCAGCCAGCAGTTCTGTGAGGAAATGGTTCTGATGTAACTGAACTGTGTTTGGTCTCTCTATTGTGGCTTAATCCATTTCATGTGACATTCTTTTAAGTATTTTTAGGCCAAATTCTACGTATTATTTGTGTAGTTTGAACTTTGAAGGTGATTTTGAACTGTGAGTGAACTAATGAAAAATATATGGAAACTTACATGAAAAAATGGAGAATACCAATGAAATGAAATGGTTCTTTTTTTTTCTTTTTTTTTTAAAGGAACTATCTCATATTATTAGATCATATCAAGTTCCATTACATCTGAAATAACCGGAGGGAAAATCAACCCGATCCAGGAAGAAAGATCTGAAAAAGACTCCGAGAACCTAGCAAGAGCGTGGGCAACTCGGTTTGAAGACCTATCAACATGACAAAAATCAATACTAAAGAAATACTCCGACATCTCAACTATATCTGAAATAATCAGACCGAAGGCACTGAAATTATCCTCCCCTCCAGACTGGACTGCACGAATAACCTCCAAAGCATCTGACTCGAACGAAGCCTCGAGCCAACCTCTCTCCTTTACCCATAACACTTCTTCCCGTAAGGCTAGCGCTTCGACCTCCCTAGCCGGCAGTAAGCCCTGCCAAGACCAGCGACCGCCACCACAGCTCCTTCCCTGCAAATTTCTCACGATTCATCCGACTCCGATACGATCAGTCGACTCGAAGACCGTTGCATTGATGTTTATCTTGAGTCGACCCCGGGGAGGACACTTCCATTTCACGACCGGCCGAGGAGGAAGTAAGTTCGGCGACTCCACCTGACTCAGAGGCCGAGTCCGATAAATTGGGGAAGGCCGATAATGCTGCTGCGAATCCGAGCCCTTCCCAATTTCCTTCCTATGCACAACCTCCCAGCTTGACAGAGCTGATTCTGCCATAATAAGAGACGAGTTCGGATCGCAGCTTTTTCCGTTCCAGACCAGCTCGTTTCGATGAAACTACAGGGCCCATGCAATGACCAAACCTCTCTCCACCCACCCGATATTCACCAGCTTCGAAAACCAACTGATCGGGTCAGACCCATTACACAGAAGCTGCCTCATTCCTGCCTTATTTCAGCACTGAGTCGACCATTGGCACTCCAGGAGAAAATGAGTAATCGACTCAGCCCCTTGATGACAACGAGGACAACACGAGTTTGATACAACTCGACGAGAAACAAGCTTATCGAGGACTGACAAGCTATTAGAAAGAACACGTCATCCAAAATGTTTAATTTTCGGTTGAACCTTAGCGTGCCATAGCTACTTCCATGGGACAACAGCTTGACCCCCCACGACCGGACGGGAAAGCAATTGAAATGCACTTCGAACTGTATATATACCTTTTTTATCGTGCTCCCATACCCATACATCATGCCGACCAACGCGACTAACCTTCACCTTCACAATTTCACTACATTCCTCATTCGAAAATCGCACATGTAGCTGGTCCATGTCCCACTCCCTTGACACATCATCCAGCAGGTCCGAGACCCTCAGATCCTTGTCAAGAAACTGAGTCCGTAAACTGATTTTAAATCCGGGTAGACCCGGCACCCACGGGTCCTCGAATATCATTGTGTCCCGACCTGATCCGATTCGAATTCGACACCCAAATGATAGTAATTCTTTTGCTGTCATCACACTTCTCCATATATAACTAGGAGCCGAACCAACTGAAGCTTCCAAAAGCGACTTTCCCGGAAAATACTTGCATTTCATCAACCGGGCTAAAAGCGAATTCGGACGCGTGGGAATTCGCCACCCTAGCTTGCCGGGTAGGGCCAGATTAAAATCGTGCACTAACCTGAAACTAAGATCGCCAAAACCTTTTCTCTCACAAAGACGATCCCAACTAGTCCAATGCAGTCGACCCGGACTCAACAAGAAATTACGAATTATTTTTTCAAGCTCTTGGCAGACCCCCATAGGAAGAACAAATATCCCCATGACGTAATTCGGAATAAACTGGAGAACCGCCTTGATCATAACCTCTTTGTCGGCCTTAGAGAGCCATTTGTTTCCCCATCCTGCGATCCGGCTACGGACCCGATCAAGCATAGGTCTGAAAAGGTTTATTTTCCTCCTTCCCCGACCTATGGGCGCACCCAAATAAGCGTCAAACTTGTCCACCATCTGCACCTGCAGGATATCCGCCAACTGCCTTTTGTCAAACTCCAACACATTCGAGGTAAATAAGATACTGGACTTAGACAAATTGATCGCCTGGCCCGACTCACGCTCATAACATTTGAGAATTTTCTTCAACTCATCCAGCTCATCCGAATTCGGTTTACAGAACATGAGTGCATCGTCTGCGAAGAAAAGATGAAACACCACTGGAGCGTTTCGCGCAATTTGACAACCCCGGATCATACCCTGCATTTATCCGAGACTCAATTAAGTTAGACAGCCCCTCCGCACAGATAATAAAAAAATATGGGGAAAGAGGGCCTCCTTGTCTCAAACCCCTCCCGGGAGTAATCGGGTCCAATAATTCGTTGTCAAAAACAACCCGAAGAGTAACTGACCGAACACACATCATTATAAGTTGAATCAATCTGTTATCAACCCCAGAGCCACCATCATGGACTCTAAAAATCTCCAGCTCAATCTGTCATAGGCCTTCGACATATCCAGTTTCAAAGCCGCCCAGCCTGTAATGCCCTTGTCTTTGCGGTGCAGCCAATGAAATATCTCATTTGCCATACACACATTATCATATATAAGTCGTCCTGGAATAAACGCACTTTGAGACTCCGAAATAATAGTATGCAGTATATGTTTCATTCGGTTAGCAAGCATTTTCGAGATAATCTTGTAAAGCACATTACACAGGGCAATAGGTCGGAACTCAATGATTTTTTCTGGCTCTTTCTTCTTCGGTATCAATACTACGGACGTCTCATTCAAACCCGCAGGAAGCTCGACTTTTTCAATAGCCTAAATACACGTCTTCGACACTAAATCTCCCACTATATGCCAATGATGTTTATAAAAGGCTGGGTTCATACCATCTGGTCCCGTCGCCTTATCAGTATGCATACTGTCAATCGCTTCATTCACTTCGGCTTCTGTAAAGGCTCCAGCAACCTCTCATTTTGCTCGTCGGTCACCCTAGCCGCCACGTCATCGCATATGGAGGGATAATCTGAACCCGGTTCCTCAAACACAGACCTGAAGTAGTCGGTAATATGGTCCTACACACCGGTATCCCTGTCGATCCACTCCCCAAGCTCATTCTTCAGCTTCTCAAATCTGTTAAAGGACCGTCTATTGCTCGCAGCCATATGGAAAAATTTCGTGTTTTGGTCACCATCCTTTAACCATTGAGTCTTAGCCCTCTGTTTTCAGTAAACTTCTTGTATGTGGAGTAAGTCTAAGTATACTTGCCTTTGAGTTTCAGCTAGCTCCCGACCTGACCTGTCCTATCGGCGGCTCAAATAGTTCAATTTCCTCCTAGCTTCCGCCACTTCCCTTCGCAAGTTTCCGGCTCCAGATCGCCCCCACTCCGACAATGCGTCCCCGCAATTTTTTATACAGTCCATAATGTCAGCATCATCGTGAGAGTTCCATTGTTCTATAATAATTTTCACACCCCGGATGTCCAATTCAAGCATTATCAAATTTAAAAGCACGCTTTTTAACAGTCGATACAAGTGGCGGGCTAACCAGAATTGGAGTATGA
>JAYMTF010000479.1:0-35544 GCA_036897485.1 Pelargonium nanum | reverse complement strand
TTTACCTGCTCCTTCGTTGGATTCCACCGCGCAGAACCACCCCCACCGCCACCGCCACCGCCACCACCAGAACCACAGCTCATACCAATATCACCGTCATGAATATCATCAAGAATTGTAGCGTCCATGAGGATTGGTTTCTTGGTGATTTAGGGTTTATGGTAAAGAAAAGATAGGGATCGGATATATAGGAAATGTGAATGGGTGGGTTTTGGGTTGTGTTGCATGGTTTTCGTGCAAGTTTACGGAGAAGAGAGAGTGGAGATGGTCAAAGTTGGCATGACATGCGTATTGTTTTTGGTGTTGAACATCTCTGAAAACATGGCGGGTAGGGAGCGGCTGATGTATTGATGGTCATTGATTGATTTGGATCTGATACTGTTGCTGGGATTGTTCCTTAGTTAATGGTCTCGGGAATGACAGGGACTGAGATAGAGAAAACGCCATTGGAGGTGAGTAGAGCTAGCTAGAGTGAGTAGGGGTATAAATGGCATAAAGACAGGAAGAGGACAGCCGGTTGGGTTGTAAGGTGTAGGTAAGGCCTAGGCTTTGGGAATTGAAGTGAGAGCAAATGGGTTGCAGAGAGAGAGAGAGAGAGATGAAAGTTGGAAAGTCTAGGGTTTTTATCAAGAAAAGAGGTGAGGTTACACTATGTTTTATTTGCATGTTTTTGTGTGTTGATTTAAGTTGTAGAGCCAAAATCTATTGATCGTGGTGGTAGCGGAAGTGGTAGGGATTTGAGCATTTCCATGGTGGTAATTAATAACCAAACAAGTTCCTAGCAACTACCAAATGCATTTGTAGATAGCGTCGAATTAACTATAGGCAAACAAAATTGCATAAAGATGATTGATGTTGTTCTTTTGTGATTTCAAAGAAAGTGATATAGTATAATTCTGAATTTTTTGTAAGTAAATTTGGCTAGCTAATTGAAACTCAACACGCATAGGATAATAATATACCACAAATCATTAGATAAATTATCACTCAAACAAGTATTGTCAAATTTGTGATCTCCAATTCAAATGGGACGGATTTCAACATATGGAGGCCAAGTTGTGAAATCCCCCCTTGGAAGCTAGGCAAAGGACGCTTGTGTCGGGAGCACCTATGAAACCAAGGCAGGCAGGGCCGCATGTGCTCGCTCACATGCCAGGATGCCTAGATGAAACGCCATGCATATATGTTCGATCTTCGTCTAAGTGGATGGACCGTTAGTGAATCGTGCAATCCGATTGGGTGGCCTACATTGTCGTCCTCAAACTAGTTTGATTGTACTAGCCGTTAGGGTTCCCCTACATCAAGGCCCAAGATTAAAAGTCCAAGAAGCTCAAGATCGTACCCTGAAATCTAGATGTACAACCTATCATAACGTTTGAGATTGAATTAAATTCAAGAGACAACTTCAAGAAAAGAAAATATTTAAAATTCTTCAATTCATCAATTTCTTTACTAATACAACTTAACACCCGTGATTAAAAATTCGTGTACAATCTTGTACCCATCATTTGGTTGGTTCTTTTTGGTGAATTGGTGGTCTAAATAAAGTACTGTTGCTTTGTAGCATTGTACAATGTGAAAGAAGTTAAGGCCTAAGGGCATGGTTGATATTGGGACATGAATATAGCGCAATTGCATGCAAATATGTAATGTTAACATTGTTAACTACGTATGGCACCACCAAATCAGCCCTTTGCAGATTGGTCTCATAAGTCATCGATAGTGAGAGTTAATGTGTGTAGATCATCCATAGATATAGCTTAATTTGCCTTAATTTGGAGCCAGCTTTTCCTCAATCTTCTGCACTAATAAGAGGCAATATCAATGAAACACCCATGCACAGTCTCTCCCTTTGACCTCTTGCATTTGGCTGTTTGCTTTTGGAAAATACCCTATAACCCACATTTATGTTCACAACTTAACTAACCAAGGTGATCCATGATCACATGACTCTGATAAATCTAGGTATCAGTGTAGAGTAATTTATATTAGTGCACCTCTAAAAAATATGTGATTCATATTAGTAATGAGTTCAGTCATTATAATTTTATATGATTACTTACAAATTCATACATTAATTTTTTATTTTTTTGATAAAAAGACACTAAAAATATAAGTCATACTTGAGGTAAAATCAAATTAACAATAACATGTCACTTTATTTAATTACCTTCTTACACAAACCAATGTATTTGGAGACGCGGATCGACCTATAGATCCAGTAATTTTAATGTCCTGAATATTCTTACTAGTAGCTCATTCTAAACTAAATCTTGGCAAATGGAAGGTTACATTCATACACTTATACCCATTTCATTGTAGTAGATAGTAGACAAATATATTAGTGTTAAATTAATGGAGTGTGGAGAAATAGATATAGGCATATATATACAGCTGTTCCCAATATGTTAGTAGCATGAAGAAATTGCAGATAATAATGCATTTTGTCTCTAACCATTTCTCAGTCAATAACAAATAATTATTTACACCCAATTGGGTTGCAGAAATTTCACCTTCTTCTCTTTGTTTTAGAAATAACAAAAGAGACACCAAAACCAGACAAAATTATAACTCTTCTTTGCACCCCATTGGTCCTCTTCTCTCAATTTTATAGCTACCACATCACGATCAGATTCGGTAAATCAATATCAAATTCACTCATCTTGAGATTTGTGAACAGGAGTGTCAAATAATTTGATTTATACTGAAATTTAGCCAACGGGTTAGCTTAGCTTTTTTTATACGTAATTGGTGGTTTGTAGTTTGGGCCCAATGGCCCAATGGGCTTTCAATTCTGCAACTGCCTTATCTTCTTGCTTTGCGCATTTGCTAGTTCTTGTTTCCTATAGTAATTGGTTAGTTGCCTGACAATTTGAGAGCTGAAACTTGAAGATAAAGATAAGCATTACTTAAAGCAAAACCTATTTGTGGTTTTGTCTAATTTCAACTAAGCTAATGATAATTATTGAAACATCTTATGTATTGTGGACCACTACAACATAGATAAAGCTAAATTGAAGTGCACGTAATGAGACATGTACGAGAATAGACATAAACTTCCCAACAAGAGCTTTAGGCTTTATCAATAGCAGAACCAGAAAGGTTTTAATGTTTGTTTGGTAACTATATTTCACATTTTAGGAGATACCATGTTAGTAGTTCATATGTTCGGTGAGTTTGTGCATATGAACTTTATTCAACTACACGCTCAAGAAGAATTGTCTGAATGACAAAATTTGGTGGACTTACATTGTTGGTAGGCGGTGTTAATATATAAATGATCTAACTGTTCGTCGATCTGTTTAACAATTTATGACTTATTTTACTAATGTTCTTGAAAATTGTTGGATTTTTTTATTGTACTCATAAGTTTTAAATTAGTATATCATTATTTGTACACTTTATTTTGAGAAAATATCTTTCAAATCGTCAGCTTCTTTTAACTTTTTAGATTATACACCTCCTTATGATTTCCTATAGTTTTCAATGAAAATTGACAACTCACTTTCGGCGGCTAGGATTTGATCAATCTCAGTCTTATCCATCATGAACTGATCAACACAACACATACTTAAATGGGCCCACTAGTTCCTTTTGTTGGGCCCATCAAAATATCCAATGATTTCACATTAGCATAATTTGCGGCTCGTTTCAGTCCAACAAAGCTCCTCGAGTATAGTTTCTGGGCTCCATTTAACAGCCCAACAAAAAGTACATTAACCAAAAGGTCCAAAATCACCTCGTTTTTTCAGTTTCTGGGGTCATTTAATAAACATTTCGAAATTCAAGCAGGTCTTTAAATAAAATATTTATGCAAAAAATGTCCTAAATTAAGGACCTAGTAGTAGCCTACCTAACACAGAAGAAATGGTTCAATTATTGTCAACCAAACAAACACAAAATCAGAGTGAGTCAAATCAAATTTATGTCCGAATAACGGTAAATCAAATCATATCCAAGAACGGTTCCACGTGAACCTTACCATACTGGATTCCAGCTCCCACATATAAACAGACTTTGAATATTGACGGCTGTGTTGTTTGGCTTTGGCACCACCGTCTCCATATAGGATCAGGCTACGCGTGCTTCTTGCTATCGCTACCCATTATCTACGGAAAATATTTCATTTTATTACCTCAATTATTCACTTTATTTTATATTAGAATCCAATTTGATAATTTTTTTTTTCAATTTGATCTTCAAATTATTCATATTTTCAATTTGATTCTCTTATCATGCTATTTGATCCGTCTTCAAATACTTGTATAATTTTCATTTTAGTTAGTTTTTTTAATGATGAATTATCAACAATATCTTTAAAATGTCTTGATTGTAATATATTTAATTTATTAGAACAAGAGCAAGTGAGTGTGTAAGTTAAAAAACCTAACTCAACCAACTTAATATTAATCACAATAGTTGACAATTATTTAGGAACAATTAGAGTATTTTGTTTTGAATTGGTGCAATTTATATCAATTCATAACAAAATAACAACATACATTAAGACCAATTTAAGATAAATATGGATATATGTGGTTCAAATTGAAAAAATTTGTTATACTATTAATAATTTTAGGAAACAAAATAAATATAAAAATAAAAACTTTCTTTCCCTATTAATTCATGCATTTCCTTGTACTAAAATTTCTATAAAATACTATTGCTTTACAAATTGATTAAAAAGAGCCACACGCTTTTGCAAACCCATGTGAGCTGCTCTCCACACACAGCCCAGGCCAGAACAGAGCATCGTTCAAGAATCAAAATTTTCCTGCAATATTAAATTTTGACTTCGCAATTAGGAAATATTTAAACTTCACTTTACATATATATAATCAAAACCCAACTCGAGTTCCGGGTCTGTAAAAACTTCAGCGTTTCAATTCTCCGGGTTTTCAGATATCTGGGTTCTTGGGGATGCGAGTTGCAGAAAAAAAATGGCGCCTTTTAGCGGATTAGGAATCGGATTGAGCCTCGTTTTTGGGTTTCTCTTACTCGCTTTTGTTGCAGAGCTCTATTACCTTCTATGGTGGAAGAAGAGAATCATCAACACAGAGAGCGAAGAAGAAGATTACAGAAACCATGCGAAGAAATTTTTTCACCTCCTCTGTTGGAGAAGACCCACCATTGTTCACAACAACAGCAGTAGCAGTAGCAGAGACCCAGATGGGCACGGTCTCGAGCACGACCTGGAACACGGGTCCGAATCAAAAGATGTGCTTTTCAAGGGATTTGGAGAAGAGGGTGTTGAGTCGGAGCTCATGCGGCTTCACAATCTTTCTGGGCCGCCCAGATTTTTGTTCACGATCAAGGAGGAGACCAAGGAGGATTTGGAGACCGAGAGTGTGAAATCGAGAGCACGGAGCTTGAGCGATATTGTAATGTCCATCGACACGCCGTTCCTCACGCCTGTGCCCTCTCCTTTGAAGCCGTGCGCTTCTCCTCTGGGATCTTATAACAGCCGTGGATTCAATCCTCTGTTCGAGTCCTCGGAAACAGAGCATGGTGGGTTCAAATCTTCGCCGCCGCCAACGTTCAAATTTCTGAGAGATGCGGAGGAGAAGCTGTACCGGAGGTTGAAGGAGGAGACAGAGAAAAGGGTGTCCAAAAATGGGTCTGGTTCTGTTAAGGAAAGGTTCAATTTTGTGACCACCATTGTAGACAAAAATGAGTTGCTTCAACAGGTACTGCCTCTGGCTTCTTCTTCTTCTCCAACGACAATATTGAGACCAATTACTGACCAGAAACCCATTGTTCATTAGATCTCAATGAATGAACAGATGAATTTGAGACCCTTTTGTTTATTCTTTTATCTTTTTGGGTTTAATTCTATAAAGCTCTCTTTTTTCTTTTTACTTTTTAGTTTAATTTGTCTAATTTTGCTTAATTTGGAAGAAAACCATGTAATTATTAACCTGCGATATTTAACTGGTGTAATCATTCATGTCTTGTGTTGTTAATGGGTGTTGTTAATTCACATTATTATGAGAGCACTACAGTTCAATGTTTCAAGACCAGGAGTGCTGGCTTCATTCACTTTAAAGCTTTAATTATGGGCCCTCTTGAGCTAGTGTTTTTTAAGTGGATGATAATTAGATTCGGAATTGCGGGTATTCAAAATTCGATTTCGTATTTTTTTGTTGGGCCAACGAAAGGATGTGTTCCGTGCACACGCCCGTGTTCACTACCAGCACAACTTGTTTGGCCCGTTTTGGTTTAGTTTCGCACCATTTTAGTCTAATTAAGCCCAAAATTAACACATTGAACAATGTACGACTTCTTAAATATTCTCTATCAATCACAATTAAAAAGCTTTTCAATTATTTCTATCAAGTCTAGTTCACTTTTTCTCATGCCGAATTTTATTCACACACTGATTTTTACTTAACAGTTGTTGCTTGTTCTTTTTTTTCTCTAAAACAAATAGTTCAAACACGTATTTGTGAATCAAGTGTCTATCCACAAATACCGCATCAAAAGTTTAAATTGGTTAATTGTGAGAGAATCTGGTTATCGGGAGCTTTCTTGAAGGTGTGGTTGCTTAGAATATAATTCAATCTGTATTTTATATATATTCTCTCACTTTATCATTAAGAATGTTTTGTTTGGTGCTGAAAATGGTGTACCGCTGTTTATATTGACGCGGATTAAAATGGAGTACAGCTAAATGATAGGAGGATTGTTGTTAACAAACACAATTTTGGTTTGGGGAAAAATGAGAAACTTTTGAAATCGGTAGTGGTTGATTCTCTTTCGGTTTTGTCCATTTTGTGTCAATGTACAAAGATCTGAAAGATGTTTAGGAAACACATGCTATAAAGGTAGATGATGTGTTTGAATCTTAAATATTGACACCCTTTGGCACAAACAAGAATACAAAGTAAAGTTGCAAGTTCTCGCTGCACTTGATGAGAGTTCGTGTTTAACTCAAATCGTTTATGTCTCGAATCAGTGATATGATGATTAGTGAGTTTCGTTGGTAATTGTTGTATTCACCGATTTAGTTAAAAGTCTAAAACTTATATAGATGTTGTTTGGGAGGTTTACATACACTATAAAGTTTTAATGTGTAAATACATTTAAAGTCACTGATATTTGACTATCTCTATCTTTTCAGACTCTCTTCCCTTATAAATTTTTTTGACCCAACAGCAACTAAGCTCTTGCAACTCTCACAAGACTTGTTGAAATTAGCATAAAAGTTGCTTTGCTCCTATCTTGCTCAAGTTTATTACTAAAATAAGTACAACCCAAACTTTAGTATTGTTAGGATGAAAACATTTGGTTATAATGAGCAAGTAAACAATCTAGTATGGTTGATCTATACTAGATTTAGGTCAAGCTCTAATTTAAATGTACATGGTTTTACATTATAAAACTAACAAATTATTTTTTTACGACTATTTGTTTAAAATTTTCACTTATCGGCATCGAAAAAATTGCACCAAAATGCCATCTCTTCCTTAATTTTATTTACCTGCAAACTTGAGTGCCATTGTTA
This sequence comes from Pelargonium nanum, assembly GCA_036897485.1. Taxonomy (NCBI): domain Eukaryota; kingdom Viridiplantae; phylum Streptophyta; class Magnoliopsida; order Geraniales; family Geraniaceae; genus Pelargonium; species Pelargonium nanum. Next base: position 28,040 of record JAYMTF010000479.1, on the reverse strand, counting down.
TCAGCACAATTCTCACTTCCTTTAAACAACATTTTGAAATTTTGGATATTTGTTGTTCACCTATGAAAACAAATAATGCTGCCATAACGTTTAATTTTTTTGAATTTTCTGACAAAGAAATCAGATTTATTATTTTTGGTTGGGTTCAAATGATTTGGAATTTTATGATGGAAAGAAACTACAAACAGTTTAGTGGTCCAAACTGAAGGTCAATTTAGTGGACCCATATTTCCAATTTTTATCCTGAAAAATAAAGATTGAACATATAAAAATTATCGTTTGCTGTTACATTTTTTTTTTCTCCTTTTTATTTTGTACTCTTTCGTCCTCTCGACTCACAAGCTGCACTCAACTAATTGGATTTGAAAGGTCTGGTTTGGTGAGACCATATGTGAAAACATTGGTTCAGATTTTAGATTTCAAAATTCAAATATTGCACAAGTTGGTGCAATTGGGTTGATTTTTCATTTTTGCAAATATTATTAACTTTTGTATTTGCGTACGTTTGAACCAAACCAAAATAGCATAATCTCAACAAATCAAATCCCACTTGTCATAAAATTATAAACCAAAAAAAGAAAGTGATATAGAATTATAGATATATACAGTACTGTAGATGTAGTGAAGAAACAGCAAGCTAAAAAAAATGGTGGATGAGACGTGGACTTGCCATCTGTTTGGATTTTGATTTTGGGGAGGATAAGGTTGTACTAGGATATGGTTTTCTCGGAACATGGAAAATCTAGGCAATATGAGAGCAACAAATCTCGTAGTGCTGGTTTGTTCATCGACTTCCATTTTGTACCGTAATGTTTATAAACATTTTACTTCAACTTATCAAGTCCGCAAAATCTCTTCAATGAAAATATTAATGAAACGATTTAAGTTTTATAGGAGAGTTTAATCTAGAAGACTAATCAAATCGGCGTGAGAATTCATTGATTTAAAATGCTCTAAAATACATAATACATATCCGATGTGAAATCTAAGTCGGATAGTTGCTTCAATTGATCTCTTTCAGACTCTATCACTGTTTAAAAACATCTAATTAGAGTTTTATTCGATCAAAATTCAAGTACGCTATTATAAGTTTTACGTAAACAATACTTAGAAGTGTAGATGCTCGACCCTTACTTTTATCAAGTAAAATCGAACAATATAAATAGATTGAATTTTTTTTAAGCCCTCGTAAAAGAAAATTTCAGCTTAATTTATTTAATGGTATGTTTTAATAATACAATAAGAGCTTCATCTATATTATATATTTATGGCTAGACTTTAATATGCAAGGCAGGTAAGAGTCAAATAGTCAAAATAGTACCCTCTTTTTATAATGGTCAAAATTGTGATTATTGCCCGTAAAATTGGAATTGCAGCTACCGCACCACCTATTGTAATTATGTGTAGACTACTACTATTCTGCATTATTATGAAATTGAATTAAGGACAACCAAATTTGAATGCTAAAAAAATGTTACAGAACTTGAGAATTGCCGCAAATAAATTAAAATTTATATAATCCTACCATTCGTTTAAGAAAACAAAAAAAAAACACCTGTCAATCACTGGAAAAAAAAAAATCTTTGATAAATTATTCTAAATTTAACTGCTATTATTATTATTATTTTATTTTTAAAGAATTACTATTAAATTTTTTTGTTTTGTTTTAAACCATGGGATTCCTGAGCAGGCTCGCACTTTTGCGATAAACACCTTTAAGACATTTGACCATACCCAGAATAACTGCTATTATTTTTTAGTTGTTCAAATTTACAAAAGAACCATTCTCATGTGGGTTGGACAAACGAGTTAGGATTTCTAGGCCCATTAGGAAGCTAGAGTGGGCTGGACTTTGAGAAATAGTGGACAGGGTCCAGTTAACGAACTGGGTTGGTCTAGTGGTCAGAGTATAGTGGGCTCTTTGTTTGAATTAAGTTGGAGAGATCTAGATGGGTTTTTAAGGAGCATATTTTCCCTTTCTTTTTTCTCTACAATTACAATAAAAATGTGGATCAATAATTCGCTAACCCAAAGTTTTATTTATTTATTTTAATTCCCTTTTGACGCAAAATCTTACTCCTCCTTGTCCCATATCGTCGGAAAAGAAGGTCTAACTCGAGATCTTAAAAAAGGTGAAAAGTGATTAAATGACCTAACAAGCCTTGGTTAAGTGTATAGTTAATAAATATCAAAAACCTGAAAAACAATCCTTGTGTTTAGGAAAAAGACAAATCCTCTTTCTTAATAGCCTAGGCTTTTGGCACCTTACTGCACCAAAGTGGTCTCTTACACCACCACCACCACCAAAGATGTGTTGAGTGGGAATCAATCCTAAGAACTCATCCCACTCACACAGCTAGAATAACCAACTGCACCACCATTAGTGGTTGGCCCTCTTCCTTTTATCTTCACATGTTACATTACATCAATATCTATCTATATAACATCTCTGTATCAAACCCATGCATGTGTGTCTCAAAAGTTGGTGTCTCCACCATCATCTGTGGTCCTAGTACCATCCTTTGTTTTGTTTTATGACTCTTAACATTACATAATAAGACATAATTAAATATAATATTCTACAACATTATGCAAAAATGGCAAGGAGCATGAATAGGCAAAAGTTCTAATATCCGGAACATGAAGCAAATCTGCAAATGGTTGTTTTGCTTTTTGGTATGAAAATTAGCAAAAGTTGGCATACTATTGCTAGTCTTTTTCTCTGTAAATAATAATAATTATTGAACAAGGAATTAGATTCCAACTCCACCAACTTCTGCATTTCCATACTAGAATCTTCTATTGATTTTTTCTTCTAATAAAAACTAAAAAAGGACCGACCACTTTCACAATTATCAAAATATATCTTACTTTCAATAATACATCCAAGCAAAAACTGTATCAATCCCATGCACATGACATATATATATTATCCATAGTAAAACCCTAAAATAGATGAGAGATTAGATTAAATTTCTTACTGAAGAAGATGAAGCTTTCTTCAGTCTTTTTGCATGTAATTAACTGCAAAAATAATTGAAAATTTAATAAAGAAACGAATCTCTAAACCCTTTTTGAAATTAATTCCGTGTTTCGCTGCTAAGTTTGTGGTCGCAATCTACAAAAAGAGAACAAAGTAAAGGAAATAAAAGTAAGACAAATAACATTAAAATGCTCAACTATATATAATAAAATTTTCACTTTTAATAAACAAATACGAGTCTGAATCTGAAAGTTGAAAGACATGCTGAAGGTTTTGGTGAGGCAAAAAAAGATGGATGTAAAATACATTATATATACAGAAACACTAGTACTACCCTAAAAAGCATCTTGCTTTAATTGGCCTCTACATGTCTCCAGTGACATATGTGATTGATTATTAATATTTTTATATATGAAAAAGCTATATAGATTGATGGTTTAGTACGTATATATGATGTATCTGACATGAATTTAACAATTAATATATATTACGATTGTAACTAATAGTATATACTATATAATTTATACTATGTATATAGGTTTTTGCCTTTTCAGAATAGGTAGATCTTCATAAAATACTAATGTAATTTGCTATTGCTATTGCTCTTACTATTTTGAGGGGATGAAGGCTACAATTCAAAAAGATTTTGATCAAATCGTGAAATATATAGTTTGTTATTGCAAGCAATAGAAGATAGTTAAAAGACATGTAAATATTGTATCATAGTTAATTAATATCACTAATCCTATGATCCACTAAAAAATAAAATTTTATTTTGGGACGTTATTCCGTTTCAATTACTGTACACCATCTTCGCTATATATACATCATTTGCGACAGGGCTAGATGAATTGAAATTAATAACCGTTATAATTCTCATCGCATTTATTTGTGATCGTGAACCGTAATTGAAAATTCAGTCCATGATAAAAAAATTGAAGTACACCGACGGACATCACTGCGTTTACGATGATCCATTGCAATATGTACAGTTACTAGTAGTGACCAAACTATTCAATATTTGCAAACTCATCAAAAACTAATAATTTTAATTACGTACGTGAAACGATCCCACCATGATGGTTTTGATTGGCAAGTAGGGTTTATATGATATATTATCTTTATCTTTCCATGCATGAGGAAGGATTGAGAATCTGAGATTGCTCCACCAATCTCTTTATTGAGCACTACTTGGCTAATAAACCACACTCACAGACAGCATATATATATGTCACATTTCACAAAGCATAAAGCACAACACAAAGAGAAGCTTATAGACGAAGTAACTACGTCCACTCAAGCCCTAAATATTATACTAATAAAAACAAAAAGTTGCTAAATAACCTAAAGCTCTCTCTTCTCATCACCCCCAAGCTTTCCTTTCCTTTCTTCTTCGTCTTCTCCTTTTTCTCTCTTTCTTGGCTCTGCTATTCTCTTTAGTTTGTGATATTCTCCACCATTTTCCCAAAAAACCAATCACCATTAGCTTTATAAAAAGATCACTATGGTTTTCTCATCGGTTCCGGTCTACTTAGATCCTCCAAATTGGCATCATCACCAGGTAAATAAAGATAAATATTCGTATTCCTCTGTGTGATCTCTTAATCTTGAATATACCGCTTATTTTTCCTTTATTATGTACTCTTATAGTCATGTACTATTGGTTTTTAATTTCAGTTTTCATTTTTGCAGCAATCAGATCTCCAACCGGAGAACGTCGCTGCAAGTTCTCAGCTGCAGCTTCCACCACTGCCTCCGCCATCTTATGGGAACGGCGGCGGAGGCAGTGGTCCTGGCTCGATCAAGCCTGGTTCTATGTCTGATCGAGCCAGGCAAGCCAAGCTGCAGCCGGAAACAGTCTTAAAGTGCCCGAGATGTGAATCTACGAACACTAAGTTCTGCTACTTCAACAACTACAACCTCTCGCAGCCCCGGCACTTCTGCAAGACGTGCCGGCGCTACTGGACTAGAGGGGGCGCCCTCAGAAACGTCCCGGTGGGCGGAGGGTGCCGGAGAAACAAGAAGAGCAAGAACAGCAGCACAAGCTCAACATCATCATCACCATCAAAATCTCAAGCCACAGGCACAATTGTAAGCTCCAACTCCACTCCTCCAAGAGACCATAGCCTTATGGGCCATCATTTTCCACAACAACCACCTCAATTACCTTTCTTGAGCTCTCTACAAAACCTCTCTCAGTTAAGTTCCTTAAACCTCCGAGGAATTGGCCCAGTCTCAGCCAATAACTCGATTTTGTCAGCGGATCAGTGGAGCAGTGTGCAGCAATTTCCGTTTTTGCCAGGTGGGTTTGATCAGTCATCAGCTGGTAATTACAATCTGTTCAGTTTTCAAAACGGAGCAGCAACAGCAGCAGCAGCTACAAGTACTAGGGTTTCTGATCAGGTGAAAATGGAGGAAACCCTAAATTCAGGGACTGGCAGGCAGTTTTTGGGAATTTCAGACAATAATAACAGTAACAATAACGAGTACTACTCATCATGGAACAGTAGTACGGATCAGTTGACAGGTCAGCAGCTCAGCTCTTCTTCTCTTGCCACCACCCATTTCTTGTAGTTTTGAAAAATGGCTCAAACCCTAAATTCTGGAACTGAAAACGGTCTAGCTATTGGAAGATCGAAGGAACTTTTTTTTTTTTTTTTCTGAAGTCCAATGAGCTGAGCTACACGACATGGAAGATCGACAAGAGAAATGTGATGTTTGAATCATTGGAAAGTGTATTTGATTGGAACTCCTCTTAATTTTAGTTTCTATATATTTATATGGTTAATTTAATTTAGACTGTATTCAACATGTTTTTTGTTTATGAAGTGTGCTGAGTTTATTATGATGTATTTTTTTCTGACATATGTATGACTATGAAGTATTACTATATTCTTCGATTATTACTATATGTTCCTCATGAAAATGATATACTAGAAATCATTATATACTCTGGTAGCAATTTTCGTTATTTTCACAACGTGGAATGCAAACGACGAAATTTTCGTTCATGTGTGAAAATATATATTTAAAAAAAAACTATTTTATAGGAATTATGTTGTTAAATAATTAATTTACTTCAAATTATTTCACGAACGTTACAAGTTTCGAATAAACATTTTCATTCTGAATTTAGCATTTCAAATAAGTCTACAGCATACTTTAAGCGTTTCATGTTATGTATTGAGCATTTCAGATAATCATATACCTAATGTTGAAACTCCATGACTCAAACATTTAAACGTATTTATTTCCGTAGCACGTACCGGCGCGATCCATGTAACATAATTAGGTTGGAATGATGTTGTAATAATACTATTCGTTTGTGATGGTGAATAGTAGTAATTGGGAAGTAATTATGGTTTATTGGCAGCTAGCTAGCATGAAGAAAGAGATATGACTGCAAATAAATATATTTATATTTGTCAAACGTGCATAAAACATTATCCGAAAGGACATGAAAACGCCAAAACCACACTCGATCTATCATTCGTGTACATGCATGGAATGGAATTTAGTTACAGTAAAGAGACCAACAACCTCAACAGAATTACAAACCAGCACCAATTGATGATGAAATATGTAAAATGAGTCAAGTACTTGAAAGTTGCTCTCTAGTTTGTATACATATTCCAGTTTCATTAACATGCACTAATTTTGTAATTTATGGTTTCAAAAAAAAAAAACATACACTAATTTATTATTAAGTAGAGTTTGTTGTTAGGGTTCGGGAAAAAGTAGTCTCTTGCTGTGTATATAGTATATACATAGTGTTGGTGATTCAAATAAATAAGAGAAAAGAGAAAAGGAAATGGTGCTTTATTGATTCAAGGGAAGGAAGGACCAAACCCAAAGCTGCAAAACTAAAAGCAATCCTTACCTTATTTTTATATGCTAAACTCTCTCTATCCCTCAATCCACATACTATCTTCCTTCATGTTTTTGTTTTTGTAAATGCATGTTAATTCATGTTAAAATTTGCAGGATTTTGTTTAACCAAGTGCAAATATAAAACCTACAAAAAAGAGAGATAAAGAAGTGGTCAAGGTTGGTCTGTGGTACGAACATATAGTCTAGCTAGGGCTCGGAATATGATGCCTACTGTTAAAAGCTAGCCTTGTCATTGTATTTTGGTTGGTTGGTGGTGACCTCATTTTCATTGATATGAGTGAGCTATTGATAGATTATATGAGTAATGCTTTAACTTTTGTACGCTCCTCCCTCCCCACCTTTATCTCAGACCCTACATTCACTCGAATAGAGTGAGATCCGACGGTTAACCGCTAAATTTGTTCAATTTTAAGCCAAACTGATTTATTTTGAAGGTTTGAAGGGTGTTAAAACCAACCGACCCAACTCGAGTTTTGGTTTCATGTGGACAGGTGGCAAGCAGGATCAGCCCAGTACAATTATAGAGCCCAAGAATATTATTCAGATTTCATGTACTGTGTAGTAATATTATTCTTACTAAATTATCTTATAGACATAGAAACAAAGAAATTTAAGAAATATAACATTTAATTTGTAAGATCAGTCTTCAACCATGATGATTACAGCTTGACATCTCTTCACTAAAAACTGAGGATGATTACATGTTACAAATTTTGGTACATTTTTCAAGTACACAAGTGAGCTCTGTGAGTAGGATACAATGTTGGTCCAATGTTTCTTCAAATCCCACACCAACAACAAATCAATACTTACAGATTGGGCAAGTGATCTTCCACCTCCCCCTTCCAAAGCAAGAAGAAAAATAAACTGCTTCTTTTCTCTTTAATTACCTTCAAAGAAACCAAGCAAACAAAATGGTAGTACAAAAAACCTCAGCTATCAACAGGGGCTTGAGGTTGGGGTTGGGGTGGAGGTTGAGCCTCAGCACCTTGTGCCGGTCCCTGAGCCTGAGCCTGTTTTTGTTGATCAACAAACCGGCTCATACGCTCAAGCAACTGAGCAGCCTTTCGCTTGCCCCTGTCGGTGCCATTTTGTGCCAAGTCTATTAGCGGACCCATCAAGCCTAGCTCTTGAGCCTGAGCGAGATATTGTTGGTCTCCAGAGCACAGGTGCACCAACACTGCAGCTGAATTCTCTTTATTCCGTGGGGATCCATTCCCAATGACCTCTACCAGAACAGGCACTGCTTCGGCGGATCCAATGGCTGCCTTCCCTTCTGGATGGCTAGCCAGTATGGCTAATATGGCTAGGGCCTCATCCACCATTCCACCCCCAGGTTCTGTCAGCAACCGCATCAATGTGGGCACAACTCCAGCCCTCACGGCCCTTCCCTTGTTCCCTTGGTAAATGCACAAATTAAACAGAGCCGTTGCTGCATCCTTTTTTCCCCTTTGAGTGCCTTCACTCAATAGAGTTACAAGTGGTGGGATGGCTCCTGAAGCGCCAATGGTTACCTTGTTTTCATCCACAACTGAGAGACTAAATAGGGTAGCTGCTGCATTTTCCCGAGCTTCCATGCTCCCCTTCTTGAGCACGTGAACTATACCAGGAACAGCCCCACATGATATGATGCTTCCTTTGTTATCCTCACATATCGAGAGGTTGAGAAGTGCTGTAACAGCATGCTCTTGTATGCGAGAGTCTGGTGTTGAAAGGAGGCCCACAAGTAGAGGAATAGCACCGGCTTCAGCTATAGCCACTCGGTTATCTGCATTGCGTTTGGCGAGTAGGCGGATCTCACCAGCAGCAGATCGCTGGTCTTCCGGGATGCCAGAAGTGAGCTTCCGGAGGAGATCATCAATCTTGGTACGTTCAGCAGGCGAGCAAGCGGACATGGTCTTACTAGGTCTAGAACTGCTGGGTCGTTTCGGGGGTTCAATACCATTCGCCTCACACCATTGCGCTATAAGGCTTCGTAAGACATAATTTGGGGTAAGGGCATTGCTAGTGAGGGTCTGTTGTGTCTTTGGACATGTCCCATGTCCAGCTTCCAGCCACTTCTCAATACAGGCACGTTCATAAGTCTACATAAGAGAAAAGGAGGACCTGTTACAAGAATAGTGATATAAAGATATATATGTATGCAATCACCTCAGTATTTTCATATGTATAGGATGATCACATATATGGGTTCAGGTGACGATTTGAAAAGAAAAAAAAAAGTCTCTTGCTCATTTTGACCAATTTAAATAAGGAAACAAGCTGCAACAAGAATTCTCCACATTACCACACTAAAAGACTCAACAAATTGCATATCCAAACTAATGAATTCAATGTAACAAATAAGCAAGCATATGTATAATGCATTCATTTGACTCTGTTGAAAAGGGGGAAGATATGCAGAACCTAGAGCACTTGTTGACATGTAAAAATGAATAACTAGGATGTGATTGAATTTAAAATTCATGTTGTGTATACCTGTCCTGTTGAAACAATGACAGGGTCCTTCATCAACTCCAATGATATTGGGCAACGGAAATCATCTGGAATAACTGGAGCCTTGTAATTCCCATCAGTGAGTGCTTGGCCACTACAACTTGGAGGAAGACCCTTTTCTCTTGCTGGAACATCCATGTTGGGGTTTTCTGTTTGTACAAAATCCTTAATCTTCTTCAATAGCATTGACATCTTCTCAATGCTCTCCCCAGGATCTCCACCACTGGAAGAAACCATTTCATGTAGAGCAAGTGACTCTTGTGTAAGGTCATCTATTCCCATCAACTGTAACTTTTCAGCCAGTCTCTTTACTACTGTTTGATCTGAAGCTGTGTCATTGCTATTCTCATAAACTGATATGAGATCCAGATACAGCAGGAGATCGGGTGCATCAACTCTCCCCTTGGCTCTTCTAAATTGAGCAAGAACAAGCTCAACCTAAACACAAAACCCTTAGATTAAAATATGAAAATTTAAAAAATATACGTACATTATGAGCTGGGTCAGGGTCAACTACACATTAACATGGAGTGGCATGTGTTTGGATTATCTCGATATAAGCGTGCTTATTATTCAAAGGAATCAATCAACATTTTCAAAAAAAGCAATGGTGACTAATTAAGATAGGTTTCATACGTATCTATGATGGTTAGGATATCCATGTGAGATAGATATCTCTGTTTTGGGTCTTTAGTAATCACTTTCTCACAATATGAGGACACAAATGATAATTGATAATCTTTACCTGTTCCTTAACTTCATCTGATATATCTAGTTTCTCATAGGAAATTCCACTCAAAGCTTCTTCTAATTGAAATGTCACCTCATGGAATTTACACATAATATCCTCCCTCTGAAGGGCCTGCAGTTATAGTAGATCCTAGTCAGCTGAGGGGAATATATAACAGGAGAAAAAATATATTAGACAAATCTACAATACATAAATAAATATTACATAGCATTCACTAATCAGCAGATTCAGCATAAAGCACGAGGAAGAAAAAACAATTTTTTTTTAAGTAAAAACAATTTAAAATGCTAATTCATTCATAAGTGAATGATAATTTAGCAAATCATTAAAAACATTACTATGAATCAACCACATAGATGTAACTAAACAAAATACACAGCAAAGATCACTGGCCCTTCTTCATTTCCATATTTCTATAAGTTTTATTTTGGTTAAAGTTACAGCAAATCATCTTTTGTTCTCTGAGTTCCAACATTTTTTTTTTCTTTTCCTGGGTTAGGAAGAGAGCAGGTGAGCAATGAGGATAAGGCCATATCTCAATTACACTCTCAATTAGGTCTAAAGATTATATGAGAATTCACGCATTACATTTGTAACCAACATCAAAGTTTTATTTTTAGAACTCGCTAAACACCAGAGACGGTGTTTCTCAGCTAACGGGTGGGGTTTAAAGTTTAAACAATAGATTTAAGGGGAGTTTTTCAAGACAACGACAAGAAATTGAGGATTCAGAACCAAAAGTATTTGTTACTTCTTTTTTCTCATTGTAACAAAACCACTGCAATTTTCAAGTGAGGCAACGTCAACAAGAAATACCAGTAGAGGAAACCTTCTCTTAAATAATACTCGAAACAATGCCAAGACACCATGAACCAGCAATTTATAATACAAATGTCATTTTGCTAACTGCTATAAGGTTCCATACAAGCCAGATGAAGTATGCATAGTATGCCAAATTCATATCCTTATTGCTTTCTAATATTAGAAATATTCAAAATTGTGTCTATCAGCACAGGTAGAGCCATCAGGGAACACAGAAAAGGTTGTGTAAAACATAGCAAGAGACAAGATTATACCCAGCCGGTTAATATATATATTGGTTGAATCAAGATTGGTAAAAGTTTGAGGACAAAAAAGCATCCATAAAGACACATTAAAGAATGAGATGAGATTCGCAATAAGTTCATGCAAGAAAGGGACACCAAAAAAAACCCAATACATAGCTTATCTATTGATCAATAAAAGTATAGTGATCCACTTCAGACTTGAGATGACCTATGACAGAGACCAGATGGAAAATCTAAGTGATAAACCTTGCTACAAAACATAATTTCACCCAAGAAGAGAAGCAATAAGAAATTCTATGGATTCTTTGTGACTAATTTTAAGAAAAAGCTACTTCACAAAATTTTGTATATTGTTTGACAATTACATTACATGAGCTAAAGATTTTAAGGTCAGTTCGTATTAGAAAATCGAAATTGATTAAAAACTAGAAACTGAAAGCGTCAAATTTTCCTTTCTTTAGAATCCAAAACACAAAATTGATGACCCTGACGTCTCCGATGACTCAGTGGAAGCAGCAAATAACAGTTAAATACTTAAAGCAAAAGTAACCAGTATCCAATCTATTCAATTTTCAGCCACTTTCTCAGCAGCCAAACAGATTGCAAACAGCACAAAAGAATCATCAGCCAAACATTTATTTACACGCCAACAAACACACAAACAAGCAAAGATGCGAACAATCGAGTAACAACAAACACAGACCAGGTAAATTTTGCTGCCTTCGCAGCCGAATCTGAGCAACTCCTTAGCTGATTGGAGAGCTTCCTTCAAGCAAACCAGAGCTCCGACGGTGTCCTGAGGGAGCTCCTCTTTGCTGTCCCGAATCTCCTCGAACATTGGGGTGAGCAGCTTCAATCTTCTTGCCAGATTGCAATAATCCTTCTTGACCGTACTCCTATAATCGGAGATCGAAGCTATCTCATTGACCGTATCGATCAGACCCTGCACCAGAGCCCCTTGGTCTTGCTCCGTCTCCATAGTTCTCGATCTATCGATCGATCGATCTCACTGTACGCACTGTAACGGTAGTGTTGATGTGGTAACTGTACACACCTAAGGGTGAGAAATGAAAGAGACGAGTTTGAGAGACAGGCTTGAGAAAGAAGGGGATTTGTTGTAATGACAGGTCACAGTCGTCTCCATGGAAGAAGAAGAAAGACTTGTAGAGAGAGAAAGTTTTAGAGAGAGAGAGAAACGGGTTCTGCAAGTTGTACGCGCAGAGCCTTTTTTTCCTGTGGCGCGGCTGTGGAGGTGAACCCGGGTCGGGTTGGGAGTTAACTCGGGGTTTGTGTTACAAAGAGAGCGGGTTGATAATTCGGCTCGGCTCGCCTCGGCTGCTTGTTCACGACACAGGTCAGGCTAGTTTCCAGCTAATTAAAATATATTCTATCTCTTCCTAAGACAAGTGTTTTTGACATTATTCTTTGTGCCATCATTTATTTATTTATTTTTAAAGGTTAATTATGCGTGAATTGTTCGATATTATATTTATGATAAGCTCATTGTATATATCAAATTTGCTATAACATATGATCACGAAAATACAAAAATATATATCTAATTTTTCTCAAAACAGACGCTAAGACGTTATTTAGAATGAAGTAATAACAAACTTTATATAGTTAGCTATCCTGTATTATAATAAATATTAGTGATAATTCGTATGCGGTTAACTTTCTTAAAAACAAAACAAAAGAACTCATTTTAAGACAAAATACATTTTACCAGAGAAAATATTCATTGCATGTAAATACTAAAATAGTGTTCAAGCGATTCATGATTAGTCAATTAACTAGATTGCATTAGGTGTTCCAAATTGCTCCTCTATATAATACCACACTAGTAGATAGTTATATGTGTAGAAAATAAAAATATAAACTTAATATTTATTGGCTCATACTAAGTTAAATTGATGAGTTTTTGTGACCACATTAAAATTCACTTATACACACTCAAGTGAATTTGCAGAAGTCCAGGGACCCACTTACTCCAAACATTTTAACAAAATGTCATGAGTCATGACCTCATTGGTGGCTTAATCTAAACTGAATATTTTTTTGTCTATGATCCCTACTCTCGCGTAGAGTGTGTGACGAGCATAACTAAAAGATTTTGACTTAAGTCATGCCATAATAATATTATAACAAAAAAAAAATGATTCACACTCTTTTTATTATGCTGTTCTTAAGTGTTGGACAACCTTAAGAATTATGATGATTTTAGGTTTGAGGAGGCATAGGCCAAATTATGCAACATGATTGAAGGTAGTGAGGAGTTATGAAGATAAAGTGTGGCACTGGCACAACACAATCACTATGCACGTAAAAGCAAGTTGCAGAAATGCTGGCCAAGTAGAAGCGGCCATGCAATGCAAGTGGCACCCACCAGCTGAGGATTGTTACAAAATCAAAATCATATACGATCCTAGACATCACTGTTGCTACACGAAGTCGGTGGAGCAAGGACATTGGACTCGCGCGACCTTCCAACCGGCAATTCTCGAAACACCTATATAAAACAAGGCCTGATGGAAGTTGTCTCCTTTAGGCCCCTCCGACGCCCAAGTCAGATAGTGAACAGAGAGAATTGAGTTGTGTAAACAGTATTCTGTGCTAATGAAAGCATATCTTATTCTCTGATCTAATGTGTATTTGTACCTGTAATTTATACTTTACTAGTAGAATTGGAACTCCGCTTAGGTTTCTCCACTTGCAAAATTACGTACAAATATGTTGTACAGTGTTGTTGGTAATATATATTTGGGGTGGGACACACAACTAAACCTACTTGCAGCTCCACGTCGTACGCGTAATCCATGATCATCCGATAGTGCAGACACTATCATTGTCACCGTGAATAACATCGTTCTGATGTTGAATTTTGTATCGTCTCATTAAATTTGTCTTTGTCTTCTTCTCATCACAATCTCTTCCATCCTTATCCCCTCATAAAACACCATCTTTCCATCACACACTTAACATTTATTGTCACTAATCAAGAAAACACCCTCCACCTAGATATTATTTTCTGAATACAGAACTACATCTTTTAACACAAATAATATTAAAGGCCTATATATATATATGTACGTACAAAATGAACCCTTTAATTCAAGGACAATGACGTAGTTGGCAACACAGACTGCGTGAGTTGGAAGAGCATTTGCGTTCGACCCCGCTCAACAAATCCATGGAAAGAGGTGAAAGCTTCAACTGTGAACAAATAAAACAGCTTAAATATGTCAACCGCGAGTGTGCAAGCCCACTCAGAAACCCGGCCCATAGTATAAAATTGAAAAAAAATGAACCGTTCATGCATCTGTTTATATACACAATTACACAAGGTTTGACAAATTAACTTGTTTATACAATTTGTCAAAGGTTGTATATATAAATTATGCATGCATAAAAAAAGCAAACTGTTGAAAAGGAAAGAACCAATTAGCGGCCTGATTAACGTCCAGGTCTCCGATCGAGCAAAGAACCAGAAGCAAAAGTCAAGCAGATGGCTTGACTTTCACACTCCATGGATTGATCCTGGGCCTACTGTGTCGACGCTCTAGTGCATTCCTAGGCGTTCGATCTCTCTCGCTGGCCAGCCTGTCGTGTGATCAATATCGTAGATACACGTGGCCCACATGCACGGAGTGGTTGGTGGTGGGTTTTGGAAGATAGACCATCACTTCGGTCTACACGAATATGACCGTAACTTTTCTCATTTAATTATTATAAACTCGACTCGGCTCGGCTAAGCCGATATCGAAACCAACTGTAGATTGGGTTGCAGAGAGATGAAAATGAAGGCACGTGGCTTACGTGTACCTAATGATGGGATGTCCAGTCCACGTTGGCACCATCCAATCGTCAAGACGAAACGAGATCACAACCGTCCATTTGGGATCGGCTAGTTCAAATATGGGCAACATTCCTGTGCATATACAAGAATAACTGCAAAATTTTATAAGCGCCGTCTAGATGATGAGTGGGTCCCAGACAGCGGCAGTGGTGAATGGTGATGCAGATGCATGTGACCCGCCGCATGTACAGCTCATTGGCTGGGAAAGAAATTTGGAGTTTAGCGTAACGGTTTTCCCGATTAATCCGCGGACGATGAACGATTTCGTCACCGGTGGTGATGCAGCTGCTATGCTCACCGGACCTTTTATAACTACATTTGTATCTGAATTTGCGGACATTTAAAAACTCGATTTGCATACATTTTATTTTATTTTATAAAAAATTGTGAGCTAGATAAAACATCAACAAAAATAAAGTAGAAACGCTAAAAGGTTAGAAAAAATAACAAACATTTTGTTAAGATGCTACTTGTCTAACTCAATTTGCATATTAGAGAACAAATGAAAAGGATATACTCTCAGGTATGAGATTTTCATAGTCGAGATCACTGACGGCGTTTAATTGAACAATAATGCGACAAACTCACTGTAAAAATCTTAAACGAAAGACATATATGGTCTCTTACACCACCACTAAGGATGTGTTGAGTGAGAATCAATCCTTAGATCTCATCCCACTCACACAGCTAGAATAATGCGCCACCCTTAGTGGTTGAACAATATTTCGTTTAATCATATCAAAACTTATATTAAGCGAAATTGCCATCATATCGGATACACTCTATATATAATATAATTATTTATAAAATCTTTTATAACACAGTAAAGATAATTATGTAAAATATGAATTATTTATGTTCACAAAATCACAACCTTGGCTGGAATGTAATTACACTCAATTAGAGTAGTTGAACAATGATTCATTGCTTGTTCAATTTGAGTTAGGCCTATAATTGTTTAGACTTTGGACAACTTTAGTGTTTGACAGACATTACTTAGCTATTTTGATATCAGTACCAATATTCATTCCAATTATTGATGGCACCAACTATTATTTTTTTAATACAATATCAGAATGTATATCATTGTTAAATATTTATGGCCACAGGCCACTATATGATAAAAAATTAGTAGCAGATAATAAACATTCAAAAGTTCCCTTGTTTTGTGTCAAGTAGAAGACACTTGTGTTTTCTTCATAGTTAAACGGAGCCGAAATACTAAATGTCTCAAATTTTGAACAAACTATTTTGTACAAAATGATGTGGCAGTTAACGTGCTAAAAATGTATTTCATATTTTTGTATAATAAAATAAAATTTAATGAATAATAACCCGACATATATGATATCACTATCCTCCCATAAATTTCTGGCGCGTGGTGTCCGGTTTATAAAATGTATTGTACACATGACATATTGTGATTCAACCAAATCATCAAAGAAATATTTGATGTGTCATGCTTCACTTGTTGGCACGTCATTTTGTACAAAAAATTTTGTACAACTTTTGGGACATGTAGCGTTGCTCTAAACGGAGGCTTCCTCGAAGAAATCAAATCTGAGGTTAAAATATATATATTTAAAAATAAAAATGTTATATTTTGCTATATTTTCGACCGTTGGATCATCATACCACGGTGGATGAGCAAAAACATGTATTTTGAAAATTCGAAGGACCAAACCGAAAATCATCAAAACTCCATTGAAAATTTTGGCGCCGGAAATGCCACAATTAGAACTAGTTAACCAGTAGATAGCAATTTACTTCATCGGAATCGACTGGTCGTCACAATCTCCGGCGTATTCTTCTTTGCCCTAACTCTGGTTCCTCGCTACTTCCTCGGCTTCTCACTAACCCAATTTGCCATCACAGGTATGTTTATGTGTGTAAATGTGCTTTCGAATGGAGGTAATTGAGCCATGATTGGTCTGGTTTTCGCAGCTGTGGCGGTGCTTCCGATTATGGAGTTTGGAGTCAGTGGATCAGCTCCGGATTTCGTTTTATTCAACATATTGTTCGTATAAGGTGCTTATGTTCTTCAGCTCCTGCAATACCTGACATTGTTAATTTTGATACCAGTAATTGACCCTAAGAAGGAGGTCTTTAGACTCATTTATTTTGACTATTTGATCTCTTATTTTTAGGGTTTTTGTGAAGAGAATTGAAATTTTTGCTCTGTTTGTAGTTGTAGTTGAAGTGTTTTTTAGTTCAAATCTCGATCCTAACTTTGTAAAACTTGAGGAACATATTTATGTGGAAGCTCTAGAACCGATAATCATTGTTTTCTTTAGACTCTCTGTCCCTAAATGAGTTTACACTTCCATATTTTTGTTAAAATTAAGGATAATTTAGGTAGAGATTAACTTTGCCTTTTAAACCCCATCTTTGATTGATAAATCGCTCAAGTAATGGATAGAAATAGAGAAAAGAAAAAGTTGCTGCTTAATTTTTCAAGATATATGGGTTACATTTACTGCAGCTACTATGTGGTTAATGGATGTTGTCTTTAATGCAGAAGTTGTCATACCCATCATTGGCTTGTGTAGGTTGTTTATTATTTTTCTTTGTGTTCCATTTTCAAGTTTCATTTCATCTATCTTAGCTCGTGACACAATTCAAAATTAGATGTTTATGTTGCAACAGGTTTTGTTGGTTGTTTAGTTTCAGTGTTAAGGAGCTGGTTTATGATACCAGGATCCTATCAAGTGACCCTGGTTTGGTACACACACATGACACTTGAGGGTTCAGTCTCTGAAAATGAAATTTACAGTGACGTTGTATTTGCGAACTTAGTATTCTTACTGTTTCTTCATACTTAGCTTATTCATCACGGTTTTAAGGGCCTTTGACCTTCCTTTGCCCCTTCTAAAGGGGTCTGTTTTTTTGGGGAGGAATAGATACTGTAGGATGCACGGCGTACATCAATGGGTTTGAAATTTGATCATCATTGTCCTGCTTTTGGAAATTGTATAGATAATAACCCTGAATAGTTGTTTCATTTACTTTCCTTGCCTAATCCATGACCATTCTCCTTGAAAAGATATTTATGTTTCTTATATATCCTTGCAGGCCAGAGTAACTATGTTCTCTTCATTGTTCTTCCAGTGTGATTTGTTTGTACAAAGGCTTCTTTCATAGTGTGTGCATCGGAATGTAGGCTTAATCTTGGTCGGGATAATCCCCGGAAAGTGTTGATTCTATCTGCCTTTTCTAAGTGTTTACGTGGCTGTTTCAATAGATGGTATCTGCTACTAATGTTTCTTGGATCTAGAATGATTAGTATCTGGATAGTTGGTCCTAATGTCTTGCATGTGTACTATTATTACTTAGAAGTCCCCACCGTAGATAGTGGCCCCATATTAATCATTGTGATTGATTATTAATTTGCTCTCGTATATATAACCTCAAGACATTTTTGTTGGTACATCAATTGTTGAATTACAGGTCCTACCGTTTTTTTTTAATCTAGGCTCAAAAGATAAGCAGATCATACAGTCAAGACAGACACAATCTATGCATTCATATAATCAACAGCATAGGCGATACTTGGACCAAAACTTGCATCATAATTTGGACTTCATATATTTAGATTTCAATATCCATCTTTTGCATTACTGGAATCTCTTTACGCTATACAAAACCACAGGTCTCTGATGGAACTGCTTTGGAGGTATGAAATTGCACTCCAGGCCTCGCATAAAGAGTGCTGTTTATCTTGTTACACATCATCTTAGTGATGTCTGGCATTCTGTCAACGTCTCTGAAACGCACTAAATGTTTTTCTTTGTCCTTTTGTCTTATGCTTTTTTTTGGGATAGACTAGTCTGTCCAGGAATCTGGTTATTAGCACAATGCTATTTTCTATTCTTCAAGTGACTTGGCAGGTTTGAATTTTTCTGCTTATTCCCTGATCCATGAAAGAAAAAGAAGACAACTTGATGGAAGAGCTGACAATATCATTTGTCTGTGTTTAGGGTGTTTTTCTGACATGGCATGTACATTGTGTATGCATGAACATCAGAACAGATGAGTGGATAATTTCCTAATGGAAAGAAACCATCCCTAGCCCAAACCCACATATTCTACTCTCAAAAGAATGTTAGTTTTCCATTCATTATGTCTTTATTCTAAATATTCTAATCATTGTGTGTGGTCTCAGATAAACTGGAAGAAGCATCCAGAGTTCCATGTTGTTGAATCCCAGCCAGGTAAATGAATATCTTGGACACCTTTCTTCTCTATAATATACTATCAGGGAAAATTGCAAGTGTAGGTGGTTGGGAACTGGGAATTACGTCTTTGGGATTTTAACTCTGTCGAAGCACTTTAATCTGTGCGAAATATCATGTGGTCTCTGAGTACATGACATAATAATGAAATTTATGAAGTGTGGTCTCGGTCTCTCATATACGTCGAACTTGAACATGAGTTGACTGTGGACCGGGTCGTCTGTACCGTGGGTCGAATCAAATGAACCCTAGGCCGCATTGGGCCAATACACTGGAACGAAGAAGATCATATATATTATACTGTGGTTCCTGGCTGGCCCTGATTGTTTCATATTTTCAATAGATTAAAATGGTCCCTAGGTCCTATCCTGACATGCTTAGATGGGCTTAGCCCACCAAGCTAACACAAAATTGGGCTGGAGATTGTTTTGCTATTTGGGCCCATCCCAGTCTCCATCCACCTCTCAATTTCCCATTTGCCATCCATCAACAAAACCATTAGGAATTCTAGTCAAAACTGGAACTCAGATTCAGATAAATTTGGTGACAGAATCTTTAGAATATACTCACTGAACCAATGAAGTAGAGACATGTTTGCCCATGATAGAATCTTTCCTTCCTATTGTTCATTATTTATAACACTCAAGTTTAGCAACTTGTTTTGCGTGGAACCTACTAATTTTATTAATTAAGTAAACTATAAACGTACAAGCTAAAGCCTATCCGTTGTTTTCCACCTTTAACTTGGCATATTGTGTCATGCCCCACAAGGTCACAACACATTATTGCTCCAACTTCTTCTACATGCCTCTTTGATATTAATCTCATGCCCTCTCACATCTCACTATCGCACTCTATTTGGCTTAATATTTATTTCATTGATGTCTTCTCCTCCACTTATGGTTATGGAGAAAACTATTGCTTCAAGAAACCATCTTTGCTAAATTGATCACTTGACAACCTATCCAACTCCAACCACCTGAATGAGATTATGAGCTCTTTTTCCTTTTTCTGCTACCAGAAAATACAGAAGGCGCCAACTAAAAGTGGTGATACAAATAATTACTAATTATTTAATTAATATTTGACAAATAACTTGCCGTATTAGCTGATATTTATATATTAGGTGCATGATTATATTTATATAGTTTATATTTTTAAGATGACTGTTTGTGTTTTTGCGTAATGGCCAAACTCATTTATATGCTATCATAAGCTTTAAGAATATCTCATCAAACATGTCATAAGCATGAAAAATATCTTATTGGTTTGGTTGTTAGGTGTAGGTTTATGCCTGTCATTGTCCAAGTTAAACATAATATCTTGAATGAAATTAAATCAGTCCTTAGAAATTACGAAGATGCCTAAGAAAAAGGTGCCTAGCTTTTGTAATTCTGCAGTATTTGTGAACCAGTAGTTATGGCCTTATGGGTATGATGTATCCATTGTTGGAGATCATGATAAGCAATTCCAGGAAATATATATTCACATTCCATTCCCACATTAGACATTAGTGGTGAATGATAGGTGTTGAAATGACATCTTTTACTGTTTTGGAATAAGCTACCAATTTGCATATGATGTGATTTTACTAGATTTTTAATGCTCTGGTCAATGAGAAGACATATTTTTTTTGGCCACTAATTACAGAGCATAACAATAGGATTCCTATGTAGAACATAGAAGTAGAAACCACTAAAAATGATTTAATCTTTTGACCACATCTCTCTTGTTTTCAGGGACAATGAGGGCAAGGAACCCAGCAGAGTTTGATGTTTTTGTCTCTAATCTATACATATGGGGCAGTCTAGCATGTGAAATTATTCAGCAGTGTTGACCCAAACTTGGTGAGAGTACTATCCGTTGAAAATTACGATGCTTAACCCCATTTTTGGGTTATATTATTTTTTCACTGTGTGAGCGTTAAATTATGGTTGCACCAACTTATTATGGGTCCTTGATTTGCATATTTAATTTAAATAACATTGTTGTGTGGTGTTGAATAGAGGAGAATGAGAATGTTTAACAACTTTGTTCATGCTTGGAGAATTAGTTTATGTTTAAAGAACTTTCAAAGATTAAGGTGGCCCTATGGAAGATTTGCTGACAAAGAAGACTAATTTTTGCTGTGAATATACTTGATAACATTGTTAAGCCCAATGTGTTTGATTTAGGATAATAAAAGAGAGAAGAAAAAGAAAAAGTAGCAGAAAGCCAGGAAAGAACAAAAGTGGTCATTTTGAACTTTGAAATGCTTGTGTAATATAGATCAATAATGCATATACTATGTTTCTTTATTTACGCATGATGACAAATCTCATGTGCGTATTGAACTCTTTTTGTTCACGTATTCTTTAGCTTTTATTTATGATTTTTTTAGGCGTCACAACATATTAAGTGTTTGACAATCCGAACTTTGGAAAAAACTTGCTGAATAGTAAAAGAGTTCATTGGCTATTACAAATTTCAAGATCCATTGGTTAATTTAAAGATATTTTTGTATGATTTTAGCCTCAAGTTTTCTTCTTTACTTACATTTAAAGCAGATCTGGTTCTCTTATCACATGCTGTGCTGAACAAAATTGACATGATTCTGATATGAGTCATATGATACATGATACATGATTCTGACAGTGTAGTACTATATAAATCAATCTTTACATCTGATTTTTGGGGTTTTACTTTTACATTTTCAAGATTACTTTTTTACTAATAAACCAGCATGGCATTTTGTAGACATGTATTATTATTTTGCAGAGAGGGCTAGGACATATCACAAAAATTACTCCAAGACTGTAAAATGTACATGAGAAGGTACTTTTTTTTTTTTTTATTTACTGCAGCTTTATTAAGAATGTTTTGTGCAGAATTGATTCCAATTGGAACCCATTTATTACAACACTCTCTACATCTTCTTCTCTTTCTCTTTTGTGTTCTTGAACTGAAAAAATGCATTTTGCTACTTCTTTTTGCAATTTTAAGATTTGCACATATCTTTGGCTGGCAGACTTTTGCAGCTTGTGTTTGTGTCTTGTTTTGTTCTTCTTTTTGTTCTGCACATGCTCTTCTTTATGCTACAACATGAATCTATATCAATTATGTGCAATTTCCTCTTGGTCTGGTAGTAACTATTTGAGGGATTTTGTCCAACGATTTCCGTAGATTTATACGTGTGATTCACTCCGTTCGTACTTGAACTTAATTCAACTTGATATGAGAGTAATGAGTCATGTTTAGCAAATTGTAACCCACAAGTGTGTAATAATGTGTTTGTACCTCAGCCCTATGAGATATTTATAGGAGTAATTTTCTACTGTTGATTGGTGAATAACATTTAAGAAGTAGATTCGTTAAATCTAGATATATGTGATCCATATGGATCTTTGGACCGAAGCTTGGGTCTTTTGGTGGATCCTAAATTGGGTCATGTGGCCCACGAATCGAGTTTGAGGTCTCATGTGTCAGTTTGAATCAAACTAAACCTCAATTAGGTGAACTTGTGCCAAAATGTCCAATTGGACGAAGAGGGTCTACACTAGGTTGCACACATAACACTCGTACAAATCAGTGCATTGCAGTTTCAAATTTTCAACTCTTTTTGAATGGTCTTTTCTTTTGTTCTCAATTGCACAACCGATGTAATAGAGTTTTAAGAGTCCAATGCCTTGTTTATCTTCCATCAATATCTAAATCAATATGGTAGCTAGATAAGTTCTTTATTGGAAATTGGAACTGTTTGATTAGTTAACAATGTGTCTTGTCATAAAGTTATGTATAAAATAATTAAACTTTAAGTTGAAATGATGCCCCTGTATGGGGACATTTATATAATATTACATGCTACCTACTTTGTATTCTCATTATATTTTCACATAAATTTGAAGTTGTTTAATCAACATTGCATTGCATCCCAGGGTTTAATCAAATTACCGAGAACCCATTTCTTGATTTTGTTAAATTAAAGTATTTTTTCGAAGACCTTTATTTTTCGGTTCCTAGCACGTCCAAATTTAGGAACAAAACGTTCAAATTAAGGAGACTCAATAGTTCATAAATGTATACTTTGCTTTGGCTTGGAAATTACAAAAGCAGGTGGTGATGCCAAATGTTTTGTTTGCATAATTTAATTAGATCTTCAAAATTATGTTGATGTAGAACTAGAAAAAAGAACTTGTAATACTATATCATTAATTATATAACATTTTGATTTTCTTAAATATTGTATTAATTATTTATAAAATTAAATTTATATTGTAATAGCCCTTTTTTTCAACAATTATGCTGAATTTAAAAATAACACTAATTATTTATTATAAACATTTTAATTTTATATGAATCTCTTTAGTTATATGCTATACGCAAAGGTAATGTATTGGTTGACTATATGTCATCACTGTCTCAAAAAGCAATTACCTGAACAGAAAGTTCCGATCCAATAGGTGGTTTCTTTTGATTGGCTATTACTAACTAATCAATTTCCAATTATACCCTTTCATGATCCAACGGTTTGTAGTATCTGCGCGCGATTTTTAACGGTCAGAGATCGATCCTTATACTGTACCGACTCTTAAGATTGGGCTTTAGACAAAGACTGAGTTGAGGCCCACCCAATAGGCCCATTTGTACAGCACAGCGAATCAAAGCTGCCCGATAAATATCTGACAAGCTGCCCGGACTCAGTACTGACACGGTCAGGGCCCTCCGGGCAGCTTCAAATTTCAATACCCTTTCTCTGAACAGAACAAACAGAAAGTAAAAACAGAGTCGACTCTGTTTCTCTCTCTACCCGAGAGTCGAGTCGACTACATAAATGTGATTTTCGAGCTGCGAGCAATGGAGGCCACCAGCCCACCACCACCTTTGGAGAAGGTGGTCAAGGACTGAGGTGGAGCGACTGGTCGGAAAGTGAGGAAGAGAATTGAAAGAGATGGGTCAGGGACTAAGTTGCGGGACGAGCTACGAGCACGGGCTCTTCAGTGCCGTGCAGTTAGGGGACGTGGAGACCGTGAAGGCTCTGTTGGAGAGAGACCCGAGTCTGTTGGACACCACCACTGTGTACGATCGCCAATCTGTGCTTCATATTGCCGCGGCAAATGGCCAGATCCAGGTGGGTTTTTCGGTTCTGTTTCTTCTCTGGTTTAGATTAAAGCTTTTGTGTGCTTATTTGGGATGTGGGTTGGTGTGGGTTTCTGTTTGGTTGCCGAAATTTCGTGTCTTTTCTTGGATTTTAAGTGGGTTGTGGGTAATTTTCAGATTCTGTCCATGCTTTTGGAACGATCGGTAAAGCCAGATGCGTTAAATCGAAACAAACAGGTGTTTGTTTTTTTGTTAATTACAGTTTCATGCAAATGTTTGATCTTGTGTTTCTCTCTTTGTTTTGGAATTTGAATTACATTTCTTTTTGCGTACGGTTCAGACTCCGCTTATGTTGGCTGCAATGCACGGGAAGATCTCATGTTTGAAGAAGCTCCTTGAAGCTGGAGCAAATGTATGTGAAAATTTGAAATTAATTGATTTTTGAACTTGTTTTTCTATGAATTACATATTAGAGATTGATGGGTGTGATCTGTGTTATTTTATCAGATGCTGATGTTTGATTCTCTTCATGGAAGAACCTGCTTGCACTATGCAGCCTACTATGGCCACTCTGATTGTCTTCAAGCCATTCTCTCTGCTGCTCAATCTAGTCCAGTTGCTGCTTCTTGGTATATCTCGTTCTCTCTACTTCTGTTCGGGTTAATTTTTTCCATGATATTTATAATTGGGATTGGATTGCAGGGGTTATGCTCGATTTGTGAATATTAGAGACAGTAGGGGAGCCACGCCATTGCATTTAGCAGCTCGTCAAAGACGGCCTGAGTGTGTGCATATTCTGTTAGACAAGGGTGCTCTTGTTTGCGCCTCAACAGGCAGATATGGGTAACACTTCTTGTGAAATCCCGATTTGTGGTTGAAGACTTGAAGTATAGTGTTATTGGTTTCTTAATTTTATCAATTGCTGTTTACAGCTGCCCTGGGAGCACCCCGCTTCATTTGGCTGCCAGAGGGGGGTCTCTTGATTGTATTCGAGAACTGCTGGCTTGGGGTGCCGATCGTCATCAAAGAGATGCATCTGGGTATACTACCTTTTTGATCTTGAGTTGAAAAAATTAGCATACATGTTTTTTTATCATATATTATAACACGCTTGATAGGTTGGCGAGTTCATGATATTGAGGAAGTTTTATTTGATTCTATAGTATTGACTTTGGGCGACGTTCAAATGTGCAGGAGAATTTCATATGTGGTTGCTTTAAAACATAAACAGGGAGCATGTGCAGCGTTGTTGAATCCTTCATCAGCAGAGCCTCTTGTGTGGCCGTCGCCTTTGAAGTTCATTAGTGAGCTTAATCAGGAGGCGAAAGTTCTGTTAGAACAAGCCTTAATGGAGGCAAATAGGGAGAGGGAGAAGACCATCCTAAAAGGAACTGCTTACTCACTTCCATCTCCATTGCATTCTGATTCTGGGGTCGATGACAATATTTCCGAGGTAATTTTGCATTGCCTCTTCATAAAAAGAAGTCTTTATTCGCTCTTATGTATAATTTGATCATAATCTATAATCCTTGCATTTTAGTTTAAGTTTCTTGTTTCTATAAATCCAACCAACCAACAACTTTGAGACAAAATTATTTTCTTTTCGATTTATTTGTTTGTGATGTAGCTTAGAAGTTTCCCCCAAGTTTTTAGATGCGCGTCTAGCAGCAAAACTTGTGAGTAGTTCCTTAGTCGCAAACTTGCTTTGCTTGGTCTTATTGGCGCAACCCGTGTTGCATTTTTCACTTTCACATTAGCGGCATAGCTTCATAATTGGATCAATGTGAAGTGGAGAAACGTTCTATATATGGTATATCCACATCACATATAGTAGTTGCTCTATATTTTTACAGGTGTTGTCCCACTCATACTATAAATAGTTTCTAGGTTCCTCTGTTGGCAAACTTGCTTTAGTGCGAGACGTGCCTTTCTGGTAACTCTTGAGTAGTCAAGACATTTCAAGAACAGTACGAGAAAATGTGGCTAATCCTTGGAAGAATCAATGTTCTGATCATGCAGGCCAGCGACACAGAACTGTGCTGCATATGTTTTGAGCAGGTGTGCACTATTGAGGTCCAAGACTGTGGCCACCAGATGTGTGCACATTGCACGCTAGCCCTATGCTGTCACAACAAGCCTAACCCTACAACCGCAAGCCTCACACCCCCCGTTTGTCCATTTTGCCGAAGCACCATTGCCCGTTTAGCAATTGCCAAGATGAAGAACTGTGATGATACGGATCATGACTTTGGGGATATGAGTTCTCCAAAGCTTAGAAAGTCGAGGAAGTCTCGCAACTTCAGCGAGGGAAGCAGCAGCTTCAAGGGCATATCTGCAATGGGGTCGTTTGGGAAGATGGGTGGTCGCGTTTCTGGTAGGATCGCAGCTGATAACGAAGTGGACAAGCCTTGATATGATGATAAATTGAGCTGGTAGCATTTGGCAATCAAAGATTCCATATTGCAATCAAGGATTGGCTTCGTTTGAATCAGACAAAAAGGCGGGAAAGATCAAACCTAGAATTCGTCGGTGCAAGCCTTGTTTGGTAAATATAGATAGAAGTAGAGTTCCTCCCCTGCAATGTGGTTTTGGGAAATAAGGTAAGGAAATGAAGTGATGTCAAATGAGATGTCTTCTTAAAATCTTCTTGTTGTTGGTTGGTCATATTTGTTGTAATGTTTTGTTTACATATATCATTTTGCTGTAATATTTTGTCCAAGTAGTAATGTGATGGAGTATATATATTATAATATATAAAGAAACATTATTTTTTCTGATGAGAAAATCTTGATTCTTCTCAAAGGCAGGTGTTAAAAGAAAAAAAAAAATTGAAATTTTTTCCATTTTGATTCATATATAAAGTTTTTTTATTTTTATTTTTTATTTTTTTTGCTGAAGTGGAAGATGGTACAATTATTGATAATTTGGATTATTTTCCCAATATCATTGTAGTACAATTATAGCATTATCTTGAATTTTATGCACGAAAATAGACAAAATACAAAAGCGTAAAAGCCTGTTGGAGTGTTAGTTGTCATGTGACCATGTCTCAATTGATTTTTTTATTTTCTAAAAAAATATGGGCACTTGTCATGAAAGTCAAGCGAGATGTGGATAGTGACACGTGGAAGATAGAGATGGGCCTAAACACAACAGTGGGGGCCCATTTGGGTTGTTGGCCCTTTGCTTTATTAGATGATATTTATATCCAATCAGTCGTCGGTTCTGTACTGTGCAGAACAGTGCAGTACAGATCAACTCCTTATCTCACTTCTACGCTTCTACACTATACTTATTTTACCTATCAATTTTCATTGTTTCATATAATATAATATACATTGTGTTGTGACAATGTGACAATTTAGTTATTGTGATATATGTAAATGTATAAATATGGATTGATTCAACACCTAAGTTATTTATATAAAATTACAAGTTTCTATTACGTAATGTCTTGAGTTCGAGTAATATAGGAGCAACAACCACGCGTAACATTGTATAAAAAATATCAAAACTAATTATTAAGAAACCATTTAAATCTTTTGTGTGTATTGTCTATGGGCAAATATGGTGTTGGGTTATTCTGATAGTGACACGTGGATGATGGAAATGGGCCTCAATCTAAGTGCTTGTTTGTTAACACTACTTCCTCCTTAACGGAGTGCCACGGAGGAGCCACATCAGAATT